>CATIWR010101555.1:0-27209 GCA_949677035.1 Omphalea diandra | reverse complement strand
GTGACCATTTAGTTTTTGTTTTCTTGCCACGTGCTTGTGCTTCATTTTGTTCCATTGGAAATATGAGGACAAAGTATTCAGAGCTGGCCGCCCACCTAGACCATTGAGGTTGGTTAGGTCTTCATCAATTGGTACGTTACTTTCCCCTCGTGAACTTTGCTGGCTGTTTGTATGACAAATGGACAGTGAAAGTCGACGTTAAAACTGAAAGTTGAAATTGTTAGTCAAACGAAATAAAGGAGAAGAGAGTTACCCCCACCCTTGAATAGGAGCGAATGGATTTTATCTGACCAACAGAATGGAATATATGGATCAGGCCTATTTTCCGAGCTCAAACACTATCAGGGTTAGGGTTATGTCTTTTTATTGTGTGGTTAGTGTTTCTGTGATCAATCTTAATTTTATTTTAAATCTTCAACCACTACTTTGCGGGTCTGTAATCAAAGATATCATGGATATGATTAAAGATACCTGATCATTTTTATGCTATTATATCTTTTGTAGCTTTTTAGGGTAAAGAAAGCAAATGTTATTTTAGGTAATGCTAGGTTAGAGAGATTTTGGATATATATATATATATACACACACACACACACACACACACACTAGTTATTTTACCACATGTTTTGCATGTAAAATCATATATTATTTTTATTTTTTAAATATCAATATTAAGTATATATATTATTTACATCTATTTAAAATTTAACATTTTCTCATGTTCCATGTTTATTTTTAATTATAATTTAAACTGATTTAAACTTAATATAAAATTTATATTTATATTTTAGCATATTTATTACACATATTTTGATTATGTTTAATATTTATTTAAGAATAGAAATATAAAATTTTTTCATAATGTAGAATATTTGTTAAATATCAAAAGAACATCCAATAATAGAGTTTTAGAATTTGAATCGAAATTAAGTTTATTTGATTAATAAAATTATTTTTACAAGAAATCAAAGTAGAAAGTGTTGTTGTAAGCATCAAATTCTGGACCTTTGGATGCAGAGTTCAATGATCAAAATCACTAAATGCATTCGCATAATGCAAAGGAGAATGCCAAAGAAAAGGATAAAAGCCTTAGGAAACTTAGGAGAAGCTCAAAGCATAGCCTAAAGCAAAGCCCACAACCACAACTCAAATTGGAAGCCTGAGCATATAAGTTGTACAACCTACATATAGGGCTGTACAACTCTCTCCTAAATCCTCACCCTTGGAATCTTTTAGAATTGATCTCTTATTTAACCCTAGGGCTGCACAACCATAATAGATAGATGTACAACCCTTTATTGGTTGTGCAACTTGTATGCAAAACCTAATTTCATGAGATTCATCTTTCTTTCTCTCTCTCTTTCTCTCTGTGATTGAATACATCCATGGCACAACTAGAACCATTTTAAGGTTTGTGCACTCAACCATCATTTATAAATACTCCCTCATTTGAATAGAAGAGGAGGCTTGGATAACCCTAACAAAATTCCAACAAAATTCACTTTCATACTACACTTAGCACAAAAACCCCTATACCCTAATTCACCCTAACTCATTCTAAGGTAGAATAAGGCCTTAATCTTATATTTCTTGTGCATTACTTAGCATTTTGGAGGATATTGAATACATGGTGTGCCTTTGAGGGTAAAAGAACATCAAAAAAAGCATTTAGAACCCCCTATTCATTTCTTCTTTTTCTCCCTTTCTTTTTCTCTTTCTATTTCTAAAAAACCTAGAATTTAGAGAGTTGTACAACTTTGATGTAAGTTGTACAACCTAATGTAAATCACACCATTCTGGGTTTTACAGCCTTAATAATAGGTTGTACAACCTTATTTTTCTAGGTACAGTTATGTAAAGTCTTTCTCTTTCCATATGGATTTCCTTTTATCGAGACAACCTTTATGGTCTTTTATCACTTTAACGGCAGAATAGGACAAGGCTAGATAGCCAAGGACTTATATATATATATATATATATAAATGAGAGTTTTGATGGGTTTTAAAATGATTTTTATGGTTCACTCAATCTTAATGTTCATGTTCTTTCTTGTTGGTTCAATGATGATTTTGATTATATTTTAATCAGTTTAAGGCAATGACCAAGTAAGAAACTTATGGTTCCAAGAATCTTAAGAACTTCTTTTATGTTTGTATATATACTTAAAGTATGTGAATAATATCTTAGTCATTTTACCCCTTCTTTGATTTGCATTCTAACCCTCTTGATGGTTAATAGTGCCTATGGATACTTAACTCTTTATGTGCAATGAGAGGGAGGGTTTATCAACCCTAGGATCTATCTTTTGTGATAACTTTTTCCTTAGGCAATTCAACATCCTCCAAGTATGCCTTGCATTGTATGTCCATCCCTTTGATTGTTCATGATTCATGCATCTAGATTCTATTTTGCTTACTCATTTGTGATGTGGGAGTATGTTTAATATAGACTTAAATGCATACCTAGGCACCTTTGCATCAGAGACATGGTAATGTGGCTTTGTTTATGTGCTTCATTCATTTATTTTGTTTCCTTCCTTTTATCATTTGAGTACTAACTTGTGCATTTTTTTTTATATGTGTAGTGTAGGTATTTGTTCTAAGTTAAGCCATGAACGATGGTCTCAATGATCATCTTTAATTATCTTGAATGATGTTATGTGCATGTTATGTTTAGATGATGAGTTGTATGATGATCCTATACCATGATGCATTACCCCTTTCCCCTTTGAGATGATTATGCTTGAATGGATGTATGGATATGCATGATGATCCCTATATCATGATGCATGAACCCATTCCCCTTCGGATTGATGGAATGAATTGATTGGCATGATTGCGCTAGAAGCATGTTTAGGATCGTTAACGGAACTAATCAATAACTCACTTAATTTTTAAAAGTGAACTAAAGATGCCTGAAGGCCATATCCCAACATCTGGGCACCTAACCTTTTCCTAAACCCATACCCAATTTTCAAACCTAATCTCTGATGGGGTGAAGGCAAAATAGGCCTTCTACTTAACTTAGAATAGGTTTAAATTTTGCCTTCACCAGATTCTTGTCTCGACCAAAGTTAGGTGATTCTTGTCTCGACCAAAGTTAGGTGGTGACTCTATATTTCCTAAGGATGGTGCTAATGTACCATCTTGCATTTTGGTCCCTTGATGATCCTCGATTTAAACTTAAGGCTTTGAACTCACATAAGACCTAAAACATCCCTTATTGATCCAAACTTGCACCATACCTTAGGGTGATTACCAATGTGAAGACCCCCATCCTCTTAATCTCCCGTTGATCGATAAAAGGATGGAGTCACAAGCAAGATTCCATTAGTTCTAATGAAATACCAAGGCGCTCACAATTGTACATATGCTTCCATCCTATTTAAAGCATGAAACTTACTTCCAGAATCATTTAAAGTGGAAGAAATAGGTGTTACCTTAATCTTCTACTTCAAATATTGGGTGTTCAATTGAACCCTTCTTTCCTTTAATATTCATAATCATTTTCTTATTTGGATTTTAATGCTTAATGTTTAAAGATATTTTTTTTTTTGGATTAGACTAATACATATAATAAAATTTTTTGGCTCATTAAATACTTTAAGCTCTTGTGATCTATAAATATCTGAAAAGTTTCTCTATATAATTAGTGTCTCCATATTTTCAAAGCAAACACAATAGCAGAAAGTTCTAGGTCATGTACTGGATAAGATAATTCATAAGGTTTTAGTTGTTTAGATGCATATGCAATTACCTTACCATCCTGCATTAGAACACATCCCAAACCTTGATGAGAGGCATCACTATATACTATAAATTCTTCATTACTAGTAAGAATGGCTAACACTGGAGCTTATGTCAATTTATCTTTTAATTCATCAAAACTCTCTTGGCATACTTTAGACCATTGAAATAGTACATTTTTTTAAAAGTAATTTAGTCAAAGAAGCAGCTATAAGTGAAAACCCTTAAACAAATCGACGATAATACCCAGCTAGTCCTAAGAAACTTTGGACTTCGGCAACATTCTTTGGGGTTTTCTATTTTACTATTCCTTCAATTTTGTTTGGATCCACCTTTATGTCCTTTTTGGAAACTATAGGTCATAAAAATACCACATGGTCAATCCAAAACTTACACTTGCTTAATTTAGCAAATAACTATTTTTCTCTCAAAATTTGCAATACAATCCTTAAGTGTTGTTCATGCTCTAAATCATCCCATGTAAGCACTAGAGGCTGGGCATCACTCCCTGGAATGGTTTCCCATTAATCATATGTATCCCCCTATAATAACAACACTACATAATCAAACTTTTCTTCTAGTGTGCATTTCATCAAAGTTAAAACTCTTTGTGTTCTCATTAGTTATGTCTCTGCCACTGATGGATTTGTGGTACCATTGAAGTCAATTGCACCTTGTTTTCTTAATTTGTCATACCTTCTCTCTCTTTGAATTTTTGGACCCAGCACTGTTGGTTCACCAATTCTATGTTGCAGTTGCCCATGAGATATGTGTTGTGCATGAGAATGTGTAAGAGATCTCACTTTATTAGTAGATTGATCTCTTAATGGTTGGCATGATGCTTCTACAGAAGGCAAATCGGTTGACTCCTCTCTCCTTAGTAAGCCATGGGTACTACCATGACTACCTTCTACTAATGCCTTATAGACATATAAGACTATGTCATATGATAATGCAAAATAGTGCAAAAGTCATGTCATGTTCATATGTATGTCCCTATGGAACCTATCCCCGCTTTAATACAAAAAATTATAATGACCATTTTCATTTACAAAACTAATAACATTCATGTCCAAAATACATATGCATAAAGGTTTTATTCATTATACACACACAATCAAACATGTATTTAATGTGCATTTATGTTAACTAATTTCAAGGCTAGTGACTATAAACTAGTTCCTATCTAAATATATGTAAATGACACAAGGAGAGAGAGAGTTGGAATTCAGTCGACAACTTGTGGTCCTTATGTCTCGATGCAAAACCCTAAGCACCAAAATGTCCAATCTTATGCTTTAGTATCTGAAAAAAAAATTTGCGATTTGGTGAGTCAAGACTCAATAAATAAAAATAATAGTCAGATTCTTATGGCATAACCAATATAAGAATATCATTAGGACACATTACAAGTATAACAATTGATTATGCAAGTACAAGTGCAAGTGCAATAGATTTATTTTTGTGTTGTGACCTTGCAAGGGAAACATTGATCCCAAGAATTCATATGATTCAAGTGACATTTGATTTTGTTGGCCAGCATATAACAAGTGAATCATTTGATTAATAACATGTGCCAACGGGACTTATTGGTTCATCTTCCACGTGATTAATAACATATGCCAATGAAACCTATTGGTCCATCTTCCACGTGATTTGCAAGTGTTTGACAAGCCGATCACAACATCCTTTTAGTTTCATATGTAAGTGTTCATAACAATGGTATACCAAGTAATCATTAAGACCATATAATTCTTGCTTGACTTTTATTCATATGTAAAAGATAACAATCAATCACATATACATGTAATAGGACATAATTGCATCGTAAAATTATCACACATATACACATTAGAATCTAATTATCGTTTTTACTCACCTTTTGATGCATATCTAGGGCTTCCTCAAAGTGTTGAGATCCTAACATTTGATACATACATGGTTATAAGTATGCCAAAATGATTATGAATGTTTGGTATGCAACTATGGCATGATTCATGCTAGTGGACCTAGTGTTTATGCATATTTTCCTTATATGGCAGCCTAAATTTGCTACACTCTCACAGAAATAAACTCTATTTATATTTATCCAAATGACTTGATTTTTTTTAAAACAAACTAGACACATAATGATACAACATATTCAAATTTCAAGCCAATATCAGACACACAGAAAATGTGGTGAATTTTTGAATTTTGCTTTGTTTCAATGTTATGTAGGTCTTACATTCTTGGGTATATCTCAAATTGTACAAATAAAAATTGTCACACATTTACACATTAGAATCTAAAGGTTGGTCTTACATTCTTGTGTTTTGTAGGACATAATCACATCATAAAATTATCACACATTTACACATTAGAATCTAATTATCGTTTTTACTCACCTTTCGATGCAACCAACCTTTATGGTAGGTTTGGTTCTCTCTCTAGGGCTTCCTCAAAGTGTTGAGATCCTAACATTTGATACATACATGGTTATAAGTATGCCAAAATGATTATGAATGCTTGGTATGCAACTATGGCATGATTCATGCAAGTAGACCTGGTGTTTATGCATATTTTTCTTATATGGCAGCTTGAACTTGCTACAATCTCACAAAAATAACTCTATTTATATTTATCCAAATGACTTGATTTTTTTTTAAAACAAACTAGACACATAATGATACAACATATTCAAATTTCAAGCCAATATCAGACAAACAGAAAATGTGGTGAATTTTTGAATTTGCTCTGTTTCAATGTTATCTTAGCCTGAGTAGGTCTTACATTCTTCGGTATATCTCAAATTGTACAAATAAAAATTGCAAATTGATTTACCAGAAGTTACAAAACACATAAAGTAACATTGTTCATGTTTTACTCATTGTCTAATTCAGTCTATAAAATCACCAAAACAAATGACCAATCTCAAGGTGAGCAGATTTTCAACATGGTGATAATCAGTCATAATGAAAGGGGCAATATCTCAACAATCATACAAAATTTGGGAACAATATTTTACAGACATGTAGATAATATATAAATATATAACTTTCAAGTTTAGCACATCATCAAATTCTGAATCTATGGCTATCAAATTCTTGGAAAATAGAATTAAAAGACAAATGAGGTTTCATCTGGCTACAGAGTCAATCACTATCAATGAGCCATATCTCTTTCCACACAACAAATCAATCCAAACTGCTTTATAACTATTTATAGGGGATATAAGCCTACAAATTTCATGTTTTATACTTTATCAAAATCAGAATCTAAGGCCATCAAAATATAAGAAAACAGAAAGACTGAGGTGATTTCGGTTGGTTATGAACCAGCTCTAATGAAGGAGACATAACTCCTTACACACACAAAATCAAGAAAAATTGTTTCATATGCATTTATATGAGTCATAAAGCTATAAATTTCATATTTTGTACTTTCTCTAATTACTCTTCTAGGGTTATGAAATCGTGGGTACAAAATTCTACTCTAACAATAAAATCAACGTAATCAGCTCTTGTTCTTTTGAATTTCAACTTCCATCCAAGAGCTCTACCTTAAATACTCTGTAATTCTCACTAACCATGCATGATTAACATGTCATGAGGAGTCAATTTCATTTAAGAAGAAGATAAATTAACTTACCTATTGTCCCAGAACTAGAAAACCTTAGGATTCCTCCTTAGGCAACTCACACTTCTTCTTCTTCTTCTTCTCCTCCTTCTTCTTCTTCTCCTCCTTCTTCTTCTTCTTCTTCTTCCTCTCTTTCTTCCTTAGCTCTCTCTGTCTTCTGTTATACCTAACATCTAAGCTTTGTATTCTGATCCTAAAGGGTTAAAAATTCCACTTGTAAACCTATTGTAACAAGACAAAATCACGGTGTTGCATTCTTATTGGTTGGAAGTTCACTTTCCTCTTTTAGTCCATCTTCTTCACTCCTTAAGCACCTCCATCCATCTTTTAATTCCTAGATGATCCTTATACTTTAAAATAAGCTCTATAACACCATTATTTATAATTATATAACATGCACACAACATAAAATAATTTGTCATGCAAGTATACAAACACTACATATATGTTCAAGTGTCCCAAATGCAATGGTGCATGTGTCATCATCGTGTTTATCCAATTCACACATCTAAATGATCATTTATCTAATGCATATGTTCATGTGAAATTTCATATCATTTATGCAATGAATATGTTCATGTGATAAGGCCAAAGAAGGTGGATAGGGATGTTACACCATCTTTCACAACAATCATATAAAACAAGGAATTTTAAAATTTTGCATAAGAAATGAGATTTATGAAATCCATTATTTTAATGAAAGATTTCATAACAAAATCTATGAATGTATCATATATACCAAACGTATAGGATGTTACAAATTCATGAATTTAAAACTTCTAAAGTCCATAGATTTAAATCTATAGAACTTTGTCCATGCCATGTAATGCTGCAGATTTGTCATATATTTTAAACATATAAGATTTTATGAATCCATAAATTTTAAATTTATAAAATTCAGACACAAAAACCTTTAATTCAAATGTGGCCTTGATTTTTTTTTTTTTTGAGTGAATTTGTTGATCATTTTTCTATGGTTCATACTTAGGAAATTATTTAGATAATCTAATACTTGACTTAGAAAATCTAGAATTTTGTGTATTTGTAATTATAGCCAAAATATTTAAACTTTAAAATTTATATTCTAATTTTAAATTTAAGTTGCAATTATAGCCAAATTTTAAATCAATTGGCAGAAGAGAGGAAAATTTCCTAAATTGTCCTGAAACTCACAATTTAAGTATACGACTGTCCCAAAACCAAAAATTATAATAAAAATATTCGAACTCATAATTAATGTACCTCGATGTCCTTTTCACCATTTTAGCCCTTGTTAACTAACCAGATTACTGACAAGGTTCCCAACTAAGCAAAAAATATAGCATCTTATTACTATCTTCACTTTTTATACTACTTATGCTCTCTTTTTTCTCTAATACACGTGTAAACAAAAAAACTGGGACATCTCCATAAGACTAATCCACTTAAGCTCCACTGATATTCAAATCCTAAAAATAAAAATCTTAGACTATGTGAGCATAGCAAATCATAATGCCTTAAGCCAATGAGGGCAATAACTTGACCACAAATAATAGTAGAAGACAACAAATGGATCAAATGATTTACTGATTTGTGAATATTATAAAGAGGTGCTATTGAAGACTTCATGTTTGATAAGAATTTGGGTAAAATATATTTGGTTTGTGTGAAGTTTTCAGTATGTAAATATTATTTTCTCTTTAAGCCCTTTAATTTTGAAGTTTCTTGATGCAAACATCTAAGGCAAGTCTAAAGATCCACTTCAACTTTAAGGCCTAATTACAAGAGGAAGGCTAAAGAAGTTTAAGGATACAATTGGAGCTTTCATCCAAAGGGAAGTTTCAGTTGGATTAGCCTAAGAAGAAAGAAGGATGCATGAAGCCCAACTAAAGGAAGATGGAACTTGGACTCTTCAAATGGTTAACTTAACTTAATCCAATAGAGCCTAACATGTGAAGATGACCAAGGCCAAATTCCATCAATACCATTTGACCAAGACAAAGGATAAAGTCCCAATATATGTTTGCTAGAAAGGATAAGCCCACAGGCCTATAAGTTCAAGATCTTCCAAAGATTTGCTTAGTTGGCATTGTCTTCCTATTTTCTTTAGGATTCCTTCTTCATTAGTTGAATATCTTATGCAATATTCTTAGGATCTTTTGTTAGGTTTTCATTATTGTAAGCAACTTAAAATAAGGTATCTTAGTGCTAGAAAGTAGTTTGGCCGAAATCTCTTAGTCAATAGGATTTCTTTGTTTGGTTTTCCTTATTGCATTAAGATAGTTGTTAGCTAAGTAGTAAGAGGCCAAACACACTATGGCCAAATACACATTAGGGTTTTCTTTAAACATTCTAAGACTATAAATAGGTCTATTTGGCCATCAATGAAAGATTAGGCAATTATTCTTTTGGCTATAAGCTATTTTGTGAGATTGAGTTCTCTTTTTGAGTTCTTGAAAGGATTTGGTGAGATTATTGAGTGAAGGCTTAATAATTTTACAAACTTTTAATTTTAATCTTAAATTGACTTAGTTAGTTTAGGGTTTAAGTTGACACAACTTTAAATATTTATAATTTAGGTTACTAGAATAGATTTTTTAGAGATCTAGTTGGAATTTGAGGATCAAACTTGTTACACTTGATCTTTTAATAGACTTGGGACTTGCGTTGACTATACGGGTAAGAATCAATCCAACTTCTTCCATATCATTTCATATCAAAATTGAGGCTTTCAAGATGAAAAGGTATCATTATTTTTCTTGTTCTTGTGGTTAGAACATTGCCAAAAATTATTTTAGTATATAATTTTAGGTTAGAAATTATGAATTTTTATTATTTTATGAGCTTTTTTACATTTTGGAATAAGACATTTTTTGTCTCTTTATTGCTTTCATAGGAAATTCTCGAAAAAGGAACTTAATTATGGTTTTTAATAAGATTGCATGGGTTATTGCATGGCCCATGCATAGACCATAAGGGATCATAGGGTTGACCAATCAGCAGTGTTGAATCGTAGTTGAAGTTAAGTGTGTGGGTTGTTGCATAGCCCTTGTATCGGACCATGCAGATTGGTTAGGACAGAATGCAAAATATAGGAGAGCATTTCTTTTAAGTAACAAGAGATCTCGGGTATTCATTCATTTATTGGAGATAAAATAGGAGCAATTTTGGAGAGAAGATGGAGGATTTATCATCCATTCCAAATCTGTGAGACAAATTTTGAGAGATTGAGAGGGATTTCTTAGAATATATTGCAAGGGAAAGTTTATTTTTTTAGGGATTTCTTTTTCTAATTTAATATATTTCCTTATTTTTTCTGCTTATTCTTTTAGAATGAACTAACTTTTCATTTATGGGGATTAGGGTAAAAGCTTAACATTTTTATGATTATATAAAGAGATTTTATTTAAATGGTGTTGGGTTTCCTTTATTTAATGTGTTTAAGCTTACTTACTTGCATGTATGATGACCACATATATTTAAAGGCTTAGATACTCAATCATTGAGCGAAAGTGAAAGTCGAGGGTTAGTCATAACTCATTGAATTGGAGAATTAATACCACGAGAGTAGAATTAACCTATAGAGATGTTCAAGGAATATTCATAGAATTTAATGCATTATTATTGAGTTTTGTGACCATGAGAGTATGTATAATCTTAGTAGTAATAGATCCAATTTTACTTGAGAAAGATTATTGGTTAATCTAGAAAAACTCTCTTCAAGGATAATTCATTCACTGGAGAAACAAAAATCTTTGTGTAACTATGGAAGTGTTATGGTATAACTCGAATTCTCTAAAAATCATTTAACATAAGAGTTTTCATCATTTAAATTATATTTGAATTTATTTTAGAATTCTAGATTTTTAGATTATTTGTTCTTCATTGTTCGGTTGCTAGGTAATAATAAATTTAATTCTTTGGTACTTGTGAAAATTAATTTTCATGGGAATGATCTCTACTATTTAGTATATTACTTGAAGAAATTTATGCACTTGCAAGAGTTTTACACGTAACAAGTTATTAACACTACTGCCAAGGACAAATTTTTCATAATATCAATTCTAATTATGATTTTTATTAATATAGTATTTAATTATGCATTCTAATAGTTTTAGTGATTCCAATTGTGCTTATTCTTTTGATAGGTGGATCTTTTAGTTTATACAACTATCGAAAAGTTTAGAGTTATTCGAACTTAATCCTAAAATCTAGTGTACATTTTGTATTCGAAGGTGAATCCAACTACAAAAGAAGAATTCATAAAAGTGACCATGGCTGATGCTATAGAAAGAGAAAGAAGGGCGAATAAAAAAGAATTAAGCGGAGGAGAAAGAAACAAACAACCGAGAATATCGAGGGATTTTGCCATCCTCAAAATCAGGAAACACAATCAAACATGTTGAGACCTGTTATTGCCAACAACAACTTTGAAATTAAATCGATGATCATACATATGGTACAATAGAATTTATTTGGGGGTAAGGCTACTAAAGACCCAAATGCTGCCCATATTTCTATATTTTTAGAAATTTATAGTACTTTTAAGATCAATGGAGTGACTGATGATGCCATCAGATTATGATTGTTCCTTTTTTCTTTACGAGATATGGCAAAAAGATGGTTGAACACCATAACACCTAATTCATTTGGTACTGAGGATGCTTTATCTCAGGCATTCTTAGCAAAAATACTTCCCACTAGGTAAGACTGCACATATAAGACAAGCAAATATATGCTTCCAATAAAAACTAGGTGACACATTATATGGAGCATATGAGAGATTTAAGGAATTACAGAGGAGATGCCCACATTATAGCATACCAAAAGGATTGTTAGTCCAAACTTTGTACAATGGGCTTAACCGTTTATTATGTATTACCCTTGATTTTATAGTTGGAGGTGCATTAATGGGGAAATCAATTGGTGTTCTTTATGCTTTATTAGAAGGAATAGATTCAAATAAATATAATGGGAAAAAATGACAATCGACAAGAAGTTTGTAGGTATCCATGATATTGACACTTACACTATGCTTAGTGCTAAAGTATATTCCCTTACAAAGAAGCTTGATGGGGTGAGTGTGCACACTATTAACACACCAATGATGAGTTGTGAATGGTGTAGTGAAGGACATTAGAGTACTGAATGTCATTTGTGGAGTCTTTTTGCCTAAAATTTTGTAAAGCCTATACATTATGTAAACAACATCAATAGGCAGCCCCATAATCTTTATCCCAATACCTATAATTCTTGATGGAGGAATCAACCTAACTTCTCATGGTGTAACCAAACTAACTAACTCAAACCTTCTCATCCCCTTGGTTTTCCTCAAAGGCAATAGGGTGATGTACCTATGGGCCAACACAATCAACAAGAGGAAAAATAACCATTAGATATGCAAATTTCTTAATAAAGAAGTTTGAGATGAAATTAGATAAGATAGATAGGCTTGAGTTGTAGGTGAACCAAATAAAGCAACACGATAGGAATTTAGAGGAGTAAATTAGGCAATTAGCAAACAAATTTAGTGCTAGATCATAAGGTATATTGTTAAGATAAACTAAAATCAACTTAAGAATATGTAAAGCCCTAACTTTAAGGAGTGGCTTGAAGATACTTGACCCTCCATGTAAGAGCAAGGATGAAAATGAAATAGAAACATTAAAAACACCATAAAAACTTGAAAATCTTGAGAATTCAAAACTTGAAATTGAAGGTGCAGGAGTAAATTTAAATTCGGATGGCAATCATAAAGTGGATGAAGTTAAGGAGGGAGAGGGAAGCAAGCCTACATTGACGAAAACATATGTTCCATTTATTCCTTTTCCTAAAAGGTTGCAAAAACAAAAGCTAAACAAGCAACATGCTAAGTTTTTGGAGATGCTTATGCAACTTTACATTAACATTCCATTTGCCAAGGTGTTAGCACAAATGCCTACTTATGCAAACTTTCTTAAGGATCTTTTGTCTAACAAGAGGAAGCTAAAGCAATTTGAGACAATTGCTCTTTTGAATGAGTGTAGTGCTATAATTCAAAATAAGCTTTCACCCAAGCTTAATGATTCAAGGAGTTTTCCCATTCTTTGTTAAATTTTTTATTACAAATTTGATAAAGTACTTTATGGCTTAGGTGCAAGTAATAGTCTAATCCCTCTTTCTATTTGTAGAAAATTAAATCTTGGTGAAATTTCCCATAAAGACATTTACTAGGTGAAGGGTATGTATAAATTATAGGAAGCTTAAGAAGGCCATGTGAAAGTATTATTTTCCCTTATCATTCTTTGACCAAATGCTTAAAAGGCTTTTAGGTAGTGCCTATTGCTACTTTTTACATGGTTATTATGGCTATAACCAAATTCTCATTGCTTTAAATGACTAAAAAAAGACTACCTCCAGTTTCCCTTATGGCACATTTACTTTTAGGATAATGCCATTTGGTTTGTGTAATGCATTGGCTACATTTTAGTAGTGTATGATGATGATTTTCAATGATTTTCTGAAGAAAACTATAGAGGTTTTCATGGATGATTTTTCAATTTTTGGAGATTTTTTAATGCATGCTTATCTAATCTTTCCATGGTTTTATAGTGATATGAAGAAACAAACATAGTTTTGAATTGGGAGAGGTACCATTTTATGGTGTAAGAAGGTGTTGTACTTGGCCACAAAATGTTTGTAAGAGGAATTTAAATGGAAAGAGAAAAAATTTAAATCATTGAAAAGATGCCTCCATCCATATTTGTCAAAGGAATATAGATTTTCCTTAGTCACGCAAGATGTTACCATCATGTTATTAAGGATTTTTCTAAGATTACAAAACCTCTTTATAATTTGCTTAATAAAGATTGTGTTTAATTTTGACCAAGAATGCCTTTATACTTTTTACAGGTTGAAGAAAGCATTAACTTTAGCACCCATTATTGTAGGCCTAGATTGGAGCCAACCATTTGAGCTAATGTGTGTTGCGAGTGATTTCACTATTAGAGCTGTTTTGGGGCAGTGAAGGGACAAGTAAATGCATGTGATCTATTATGCTAGCAAGACACTTAATGAAGCTCAAGTCAATTATGCTATTACAAAGGAGTTACTAGCTATAGTGCATGCATTTGACAAGTTTAGGTAGTATTTAGTGGGTTCCAAGGTCATAGTGTGTACAAACCATGCTGCAAGCAAGCACCTGTTAATTAAGAGAGATGCCAAGTCTCATCTAATCTGTTAGGTGCTTTTATTGCAAGAGTTTGATATTGCAATTAAGGATAAAAAGAAACAGATCACTTGTCTCGAATTTAGCCTCATAAAGATGCAAACAATAGCCTGGAAATTAAAGAGGAATTTCTAGATGAACAACTATTTGTGATTAACACTAAAACACCTTGGTACGTAGACATTGTTAATTACATTATGAGTGGCATCATAGCTATAAACATGTCATACTAGCAAAGGAAGAAGTTTCTAGTAGATTACTGACATTATTTTTGGGAATAACCTCTTTTTGACAAGTATTTTGTGGATGGACTTATTAAAAGGTGTGTGCCTAAAGAGAAAATCCATGGAATCCTGACATATTGTCATTCTTTAGAGATTGGTGGACATTTCAACACCACCAAAATAGTTGCAAAGATCTGGCAAAGTGGTTTTTATTAGCGTACAATGTTTCAGGATACATGGAAATTCACAAATTCTTGCAATCATTGCTAAAGATTGGGCAACATTTCAAGACATTAATAAATGCCATTGAAGAACATTCTTGAGGTGAAATTATTTGATATATGGGGTATTAATTTCATAGGGCCTTTCCCTCTATCATATAGGCAGCTTTACATCTTAGTTATTGTAGATTATGTGTTTAAATGGGTTGAAGCACTTGTTTCACCAATAAATGATGCTAAGGCGGTGACTAGGTTCATTAAGAATTCATTTTCTCAAGATTTAGGATCGCAAAAGCTATTATTAGTGATGGTAGAATTCATTTATACAACAGGCAGTTTGAGACTTTACTCAACAACTATGGAGTCACACATAAATTGCCACCCCATATCATCCACAAACTAGTATAAAGGTTGAATATTTGAATAGGGAATTAAAGGAAATCTTGAAAAAAAAAGTGTTAAATTCAAGAAAAGACTAGTCATAGAAGCTGGATGATGCATTATGGACCTATAGAACAACATTCAAGACATATTTGAGAATGTCTCCTTATAGGTTAATATTGGGAAAAGCTTGCCACCTCTATGTGGAACTAGAACATGAGGCATACTATGCTATAAGGATTCTTAATTTTGATCTAAAAAAGGCTAGATAAAAGCATTAACTTCAGTTGAATGAGTTGGATGAAATTCATATGAATGCTTATAAAAGTGTCAGAATTTATAAGAAGAAAACAAATTAAATTCTAAGAAGTCTACGTAATGACTATAAACAAGTGCTTGTTACGAGGCAACCAATGAAATTTTTAGTTTTAATTTCAATTCATCACATTTTATTCAATTTAACTTTTTTGCATAAATTACATGGTAGTTGTTAGGAATATTAGAATTTTAAGTTTTTTTAATAGGAATTAATTTTAATTGCAAAAGAGTTAATCATATCATTTTATTGACTTTTATTTCATTTTAGTAATGCATTTTGTAGGTTATAAAAAAAAAAGTTCAGGAAGGTTTGTAGGGGCCATGCCAAAAGCCATGCAGAAGTTATATAACAGAAGAAAAAAATGGCAAAAAAGTGTTGGGCTTGATGATTAAAGAAGCTGGGTTGAAAGAGAGATGTATTTTGTGCTAAAGAAGAATGAGGAATAAGTTAAGAGTAAGTTAGGCTTTAGTTAGCAGTTGGACTAGAGTGTGTTCTAATTAAGGTTAGGCTGACGAGAATTTTTAAATAATAGATGGGCTTTGTTAGGGTTCAAGAAGATGGGCCAAAGAAGAAATCATTTCTGAATTTTATTCATGGGATCATCTTCTCCACTTAATAACCCTAAGAGAACCTTCTATTCCATTCTATATTCCTAACCGACATCTTTCTTAACGGTCATCGAGCCAAACGACACCCCACTTCCCTATAACTGTCACATTTTTTCCACTTCCCCATACCATCATTAACCTTTTTGCCCACTAACCCACATTTTCCAAAATCATCTTCTCTCCCTTTCTCACCCTTTAAAGCCCAAGCCTACAAATCTCATCTCTTAATTTGCCACTACCATTTATTCCTCTCATTCCATTATTCTTGAAAAATTCTTTCATAATGCTAAGAGTGAAGCAAGTGGCTAAGAAGCGTGCATTAGAAGGAAGATATCCTTCAACCCAGTATGAAGACTGCACTTATTCTGATACTATGCTACCTGAGCCACCACCACGGCTAAAAGATCTATTCATACTGGACCTTGAGTTCATCTAGACTGCTCAAGTAGAGAGGTACCAAAAACTACTGAAGCAAGGGTTCTAACAAATTTTATTATGGCTAGACCTTGGAAATCCTTCATTTGAAAGGCAAAGTGGATCATATGCTTAAAAAATTAGGGATGGATAGATTCACAGTAATAAGGCTCCCATCATATATCAGAATCACACTAGAATTCCTGACTATATTAAAACTTGTCCACATAGGGCTTAACGAGAAAGTTAAATCGTTCATTTGCCATCTTTTTGGAAAATAATAGAAGGCAATGTTTGACTTCTTCAATTTAATATTTAGATTTCTAAAAGAGGGCCTATAATTTCCACCACCAAAATATAGTGAGCAGGACTTTTGGCACCACATTACCATGAAGCATTCCAACTTATCACCAGGTTACTCAAAATCAAATGAGATCAAGAATTTGGTATTAAGCTATATCCATCGAATGCTTACATACACTCTCTTTTGTCAGGCCAAGAACATATGTTTGATTTCAGCAATGATCTATACAAAATTAGTATTGACAATGCCCTTCAAACTATTAGATTGTTCTTATATGCTATAAGCCCAGATTTGCAAGAGAAAATGAGTAATAATGTACCAATTCATGGAGATTTCTACTTTGAATAGGATGAGGAAAAAGAGATGCCCAAGTTTACTTATACCCAACTGGCAGTGCGGATCCGGGAGCTCGACATGAAGGCTTGAACTATGTAACACCAACTCACTGCATTTTATGCATTCATGGGTTTCTCTCCACCCCCATTAGGATTGTTAGGAGTTTCCTTATCTTTTCTTAGCTAATTTTAATTTTCAAATAATGGCTTAAATGGTTGTTATGTTTGGATATTGTGGTTTATGTTGTTTCTTTTTAGATAGTGTTTGTTTTTAAACAATGAGGTTATATCGTGTTAGATATTAAGTTGAATTTTTGCTACAGATTTAATAAGTTGAATGGAACATTAGAAAGGTTGTGTTTTGGATTGTTGGATTACAAGAATAAAAGCTAAAATATTCTTCCACTATTATGTGTGACAGAGCAATAGGAAGTTGGGTTGATTATGTTTCCCTTGAGCATTATGAATATTGTGTGTTTTGAATTTGGGATGAGTTTGATGATTATGTGAACAACATTGTGAATTTTATGCTATAAGTGTGACTGAGGATATGGGTTTATGGAATAAGCTTTGGTTTTGGAATTGCAGGTTACAAAGCAAAAATGTCAAATTGACAATTTACCTTATTGTGTGTTTGATATCTGTGACAAATTACTTTGTTGGATGTTATGTGTGTGAATGTTACTAGATTTTGTCTTTATAATCACTGTAGGTTACACTTTCATTTGGACAAATGGATTTTTGATTGTATGCATTGTCTAAATGGGTCACACCATAGAACAGATTTTAGATTGTGACTGTGCAATTATTACACTTTTGTTCTATCTCTAAAATTTGTAATTCTATAAATGAAACTTATGTCTAACTCAATATTAGTTAGTGCACTAGAGACTAAGTTACTTTGAATAAAGGCAAAGCTTGTAAATGTTGCTCAAATTGCCAATGTCCATTAATTATTTGCTATTGCTCACAAAAAATAATAAAAAACTTTAGGTACCTAATTAAGAATAAAGGACAATAATTTATTAGTGGTATTGAGTTTGACTGCATGGTTGGAATGTGCCATAAGAATTGAATTTTGGATTAACTAAGTATGACAACAGTTAGGTTGTTAGCATTCTAATTTCTAGGTGTAGGCTATTGGCATCCTGATTTCTAGGTGCATGGGACGTCATATGACCCATAGAACAGCTCATGCACCAATATACCATACTGTTAAACCTAGGTTCTATATTGCTTTCGATTATGTTTTCTTTTATCATATTATCATACTCATATCAGTGATTGTTTATGAAGGATGAAATATAATGCTCCAAAAACTTTAACAAGCAATCAAATAAAATAGGAAATGAATCATTCGATGATACAAGAAAATTCCATTGACTCCATTATTAAAATCATACATGCAATAGGGGAGTGAGATTTTTTTTTCATAATTTTAGCTTTCTAGTTATCCTATTTCACCAAACATTGAGGAAAATGTTGTCTTTAAGTTTGAGGAAGGAGCATAGATTCAAAATTTTTATTTTCATTTGATTCATTTGGGATTATTAGGATTCTAGTTATAGTTACTTATTTGTGATTATTATTTGATTAAATTCAATCATTCTTTTATCAATAACAATCCTACATTCTTAAAGAATTATGAATACAAAGTGTAAAGAAATAATTGAATTTGAGTGTTAATTAAAGAAATAATTGTGAAAGATTGGATTGATTGAAATGCCATGATGATTTAGGCATGAATTTCTTATTTGAAAATTTAGACATTTAAGGATATTTGATAAATGATGTAAGCAATTGTCTTGTATACCTTTGATTGAGAATGTGCTTAAACCATTACATCTCCTAATGATTGCTTGTTTAATTTCAAAGCATATGCATGTTAGTTTGTTAAAGAGTCTTCCACTAATTTTAAAACAAGGCACACAATCTTTTATGACAAAATAACAATTCACATTTGAACAAGGAAATGGTCTAGACATTCATTATTTAGTCTATTTAGCCCCATTCATACCTTAATTTTATCTTCTTTTTTTTTTTGCACCCTTTTTAAACCATGAGATATACACTAAGAGTGTATATAAGACTTGGTACCCTTATTCCTTTTATTGTATAACCATATTATAACCTACCCTTCAAGAGAGTCTATAGAATGGAATTTGTTTCAAGTAACACTATAAATTCCATGATGTGATATGAGAAAGTGGAATGTATTCTTCTATGTTTGGTTGTGCATAAGTTGTAAATACTTGAGATTTAGAGGAAATTAGTGAAGAAATATAATAGTTATAATTATATAGTTGTAGATTTTATGACTATCATTGTTCTTTTATTTCCAAAAATAAAAAGAAAAAGAAAAGTTGAGAAATTGTGAAATTATTTTGAGTTAGAGATGGCATAATTTTGGGCTCATAATTGTATAAGAGCATTCTATCCTTAATTTGCTCATAAGTTTGTGTAGGATTAAAATAAATGGGATAATTGTTGTTGTGAATGGAGTAGGAGAGGTTGTTTGAATGGAAAAGCTTTAAAACATATGGAAGTTTTTAGTATTTCTTAAGTAAATTTGATTTTTGAAATTCTCTTGCTTGTATTTTTTTATCCTTTATTTGGTAAGCTACTAACCTCTAGTCACGTTATAAGCCAATAAAGACCTTTTGATCCTTGATTAAATGTGTAATTACATTAGTGAAGATTGATTATGTGTACTTGCTTATGGAATTTAGTATAACGTTATATTATGAGGAGTTTTGGAAACACTAACTTGTATGATGTTTGATTTTAAATTACATCAGTAAAGAGACAAGTGCATTGTGATTTTTGTTAATTTCTAGTTGATTTATGCCTGAAATTTTTTGCAAGGTTTTGAAAAATGGAATTAAATATTTAAAATTTTCTTATAAGTTTAGAGTGTGGTTGTTATGGCATTTTTCTAAATCCAATGGTCTGTAATTGTTGAGTTTACAAATTCTTTAGTTTATTTTTTCTTTTGTTTGAGGACAAGTAAAACTCTAATTTTAGAGGGTTTGATAGAAATTCTTTTAGTATATAATTTTAGGTTAGGAATTAAGAAATTTTTTATTATTTTCTCAACATTTTTTTATTCTGGAATAAGACATTAATGTCTCTTTATTGCTTTCACAGGAAATTCTCAAAAAAATAACTTAATTGCAGTTTTTAGTAGGATTACATTAGCTATTACATGGCCCATGAATAGGAGCATTAGGGATCACAAGGTTGACTAGTCAATAGTGCAGAATCACAGTTACAGTTAAGTGCATGGGTTGTTGCATGGCCCATGCATCGGGTCATGCATATCGATCAGGACAAAATGCAAAATGCAAAATGCAAGAGAGCATTTCTTTTAAGCAACAAAAGAGATCTAAGGTATTTCTTCATTCATTTATGATAGAAGAGGAATAGTTTTAGAGAGAAGAAGGCAAATTTATCATCTATTCCAAATCTATGAGAGAAATTTTGAGAGAATGAAAGGGTTTTCTTAGAATTAATTGTTAGGTAAAATTATTTTTTAGGGATTTCTTTTTCTAATTCAATGAGTTTCTTTAATTTTATTTCTTCTTTTTCTCTTAGAATGAACTAACTTTTCTAGTTTAGGATTAGGACAAAAACGTAGCATTTTTATGATTATATAAAAATATTTTATTTTAATGGTGTTGAGTTTCCTTGATTTAATGTGTTTGAGCTTATTTTACTTGGATGCATGATAGCCACATATATTTAATGGTTCAGATCCTAGATCATAGAGTGAAAGTGAAAGTTTAAGGTTAGTCATAACACATTAGAGAATTAATACCACAAGAGTAGGATTAACTTTTAGAGATTTTTAAGGGATATTTACAAAATTTAATGCATTATTATTGAGTTTTGTGACCGTGAGAGCAGACATAATCTCAGTAGTAATAGATACAATTTTGCTTGAGAAAGATTATTGGGTATCTAGGAAATCTATCTTCAAGGACAAGTCATTCACTACAAAAATAGAAATCTTTATGTGATCGTGAAACTATTGTGATGTAATATGAATTCCCTTGAAATCATTTAACATAAGAGTTTTCTTCATTTAAATTATGTTTTAATTTATTTTAGAATTTCAAATTTTTAGATTATTTATTCTTTATTATTAAGTTGCTAGATAATAATAAATTTTAACTCTTTAGTACTTGTAAAAATCAATCTTCATGGGAATGATCTATATTCTTTAGTATGTTACTTGAACTGATTTGTGCACTTGCAAGAGTTTTAGATGCAACAAACATCAAATCACATTTTTTCTTCTTCTTATTCTTCCTAATTTGGGTTCTTCTTGATTCTTACATTCCAATTGATTTTTCATCATTAGTCATCATTAAAATAGTTTATTCTATCATCATAAATCATAATTACATCATCTAATTCTCCTTATAATGCATTGTGTGCAAAATTTCCTAAAAGTTAGGGAAAATTACAATTTGCACAATTCTTATTCAAATTTGACTCTACTTCATCTATTGTGTTTGATTCTATTGTTTTCATTTTCAATTCATTAAATTAGCTTGTTTCATCATCCCATACCAAATTCATCATCAAAATCCATTGAAATTTCATGCCTTTGTAGAATTTCCTTAAATTAAGGAACTTTGTAAAATCACTTCTTTTTTATTTTATTTTTTTTTGTTTTCTTTCATCCCACTTTGAAATTTTTCTTTAGATAATCATTCTTGTGCCTTCAATTTCAAATTGTAGGTGTTTACATATAACCATGATCAGCAACAACAGACTAACAAGCCATATGAGCAGTTCAGCAGCATGACTATGGCTTCTTAGGAATCTCCTCGCCACTCACCACTGTCTTATAGATTAATACTCAAGAAGAGCTCTAAGGTCCTATTGATATACCTACCAATGGCTTCCATAGTCCTCTTAGTAAGAATAAGAGATTGTTGATACCAAAGACAGAAGAGAGAGAGAGAAGAAAATGGTAGGGGAAAGATGATAGTATTATTAATGCTATTGGCTTTGAAGGTTTAGAAACTCAACTTGATTTGAAGAAGGGAATTTTATTATTAAGGGATTTCTGAAAACTCAACTTGATTACAAATGAGAGATTTTCCTCCTTAAATACACAACTAAAGGAGAAGATAAGATTCTCTTGACAGACTTAAGTGGCCAACTCATACAAATGACAAACTAAAGTGGCTAGCCTAATGCAAACAAATTAAGATAGCTAGTTTAACAAATAGACAAAAGAGCTAGCTCATAGTACAACAAACATGGCAGACAAAATAAAGTAGACAACACACCACACTTATAAAAGCATATTCCCCTTATCCTTTTCTTATTGGCTTATATGATGGAGATAGGTTCATAATCTCATACTATTCGACTTCTATGTCCTTTTGGAATTTAGCATCAACCTTTTCAGCTATTAGAAGATATTCCTCACACTTCTGATAGAGATCTTCAAGTTCATAAGGATCCTGTAAAGGAGGATCAAAAAACTGATTGTTCAAGGGTTTGAATTGTTGACCAGAGAAGCATTCCCATTCTTGATAATAATGTTTAAGCTCTTTATGATATCTTCAAGGTAAAGTATCCCATGGTGCCTTTCCAGCTAAAGTGGGTCAGATTTCCTTAGGGATAACCTTGTTACATTCAAACATGAATCTTAAGAATTCCCTGAACTACTTATGATTGTCAAGGGCATCAGTCCACAATGAAAATGGGTACTCCTTGTATTAGTGTAGACATCCAATCATTCGAGGAGTAAAACTAGATGGGCTAACGAGACATGGACTATGAACTGTAAAGACAACCTTTTGAACAAAGCTGTTTCATGAGAGCAGTAATAAACCCTAGCTTTCATGTAGTCAATCCATTTTTCAAGCGGTTGGAACAATTCAAGAAAAGTTATCAGGTAGCGATTGTGCTTGGCTTTTTGTTTCAGAGAATAGAGGTATTGTCCAAAGTGTAGTGGCCTAACCTCTATGGTTATGGTATATGGGTGATAAAAGTACCATAAAAATATTAGGTACACCTTAGGCCATATCCACCCTTCATTTGAGACTGCAGTGAAGTCTATGAAGGTATAGACCTTTAAGAAATGATGGAAACCAAGGACTTCCATGAAGATTGGACCAAAGGTTTTTTACAGGATTGTCTGGTAGGCAAAAATCTATTTAACAGCTAGGTTAGTAATTTGTGAATAAGTGATGGGTAGTATAACTTCAGGAGGAGTGTTTGTTCTTAGGAAAAGTGAATAAGATATTTCTTGGTGAGTGGATGAGGAGGTTGTGGAGGCTGGTGAAAAGGAAGAAGATAAAGAAGCCTTAGATATAACTAGATAAGTTAGATGGATGAAGGAGATACTGTGAGGTCGAGATAGGAGATCAGGGATGAAGTTGGAGTCTCCTTTTATATGTTTAACCTCGAAACAGTACTTGCTAAACCAATCCTTCCACCTCAGCAATTGTGGATTAGGCACAAATTTCTTAGCTTCTAAGATCTTTAGAAAGGATGAACAGTCCATAAGCATTATGAATTTATGACCAATCAGATGGAATTCAAATTTTTTTATTCCATTCTTGACAGCTAAGATTTCCTTAAAAGTGGAATGGCAGTGCCTTTTAGAGTCTTTCAATGATCCATTTGTATGTGAGCATTTTATTTATTTTTTGTCATTTTCTTCCAAAAGAATGGCCCCTCAATGACTATCACTAGCATCTGTTTGCAGCAGTCTTTTCTCATCAGAAGGAATCTGTAGTGGTGGTAGCTGTTGAAGCTTTTGCTTTGGACTTTTGACTGCTAGTGTTTGGCTGGAACCCCATTATGGAAAATCTTTCTTTAGCATTAACTGTAAAGGCTTAGCATGTCTTGCAAAGTGGGGAACAAAGCTATGCAAATAGATGGAAATTCCTAGGAACTACTAGCTTGCCTTTTAGAGATATTCTCATTAGGAAACTTTAATAATTCAGCCTTAATGTGGGGTCCTGGTTGATATTGGCCATCACTAAATGTCATGCCAAGGAATTCAATATCTTCCTTTGTTATTTGCATCTTTATGGGTGACAACATAATTCCATATTATTGAGTTAGATTCATGAATATCCTTATCAGATGAATGTGTGAGTCTTCATAAGGTGAAAATAAGAGAATGTCATCAATGTAAATCAGAGCACTATGAAGGATAGGCTCGTAAATTTTCACCATTGTCTTTTGGAACAGAGAGGGAGCTGTTTTGAGGCCAAACGATATAACTGTCCATTGGTAGTGCCGGTTAGGAATACAAAATGCCATCTTGTGTCTATCTTCTGAAACTATTCCCAATTGCCAAAAACCTGCTTTTAGATCAAATTTTGAAAACAATTTTCCCTGTGACAGATGAACAAACAGTGAGAAAATTTTTGGTAATGGAAATTTATCATCTATGAGGAAATGATTCAAAGGTTGGTAATCGATGACAAGTCTTTTCTTTCCTCTAACTTGTTCTGATCTTTTATTCATATAAAAGGCCTAGCAAGCCCATTCACAAGTGGTAGGTTCAATAAGCCTATGGGCCAGAAGCTGAGCACATTCTTGATAGGCAAGCTCTTGCTTTTCAGGATTCATGCCAGTATGTGTAGCCTTTATTAGGTTTATACCCTCATTGAGTTTAAAGGGTAAGGATATTAAGAAAGCAGGATTGGTCCATAAAGGATTTTGATTTTTGCCTGGAAATTTGTGTGGTTTTTGGCTCAACACTGGTCTTTGAGTGTTTGGATTAATTGGGTTAGGATTGGAGAAAATTAGGCTAGACTGGACTGTATAGTGAATAGTGAAGTGACCAAAGAGTAGGATTGAAAGTAACTTCGAAACATGAGGCCCCTAGGAAGGACCTGTAACTTAGCCAACTTCCAATAAATGTCAAAGCCCACCATAAGATCTTTGGTAGAAAGGACCCAAGAAACTTCGCATGGATTTTGCAGTCTTAGAAAAATTGAACAGTGATAGGCTCAGCAGTAATGAGGCATGTATGAAATATTGCTCTATTAGCAGCCTTAAAATACTTTTTTTGAAGCTTCCAATATTAGGCTGGTAGGACTTTTGGGTTCATGACTAAAATATGAGCTCCAGTGTCTATAAAGGCCACAACTTTAATGAGCTTTGAGAAAGACTCTAGATAGACCTGTACACACTAGACGAATAGGATGATCTTTTTTAAGCTCCATTTCTTTGATAAGAGCTATCGTAAGAGGAGTCAAAGAATAGCTTCCTGAGTATCTGGGCTCATCGTCTTCAAAGGAAATATCCTAGATGGCAAAACAGAGAAAAAAGATTCCACGTCTGCATTCTCCAAGTCTATTGTAGATGATATTTAAATCTGTTAAATCATTTTGGCTGCCTGTTGGCATTTGTTAAGGCAACGTTTAGCAAAATGCCCTTTTTTCCCTCAAATATAACATCTGTTGGATTTTCTTTTCCCTCGATATTTCTTCCTCTTAAAATAATGCCATTTCTTTTTTGAACTTAAGCCCTTAGTTTTATGTTTTAAGAAATGCTTCTTTTTCTTGATGGGATAGACACAGGTGCCTTCGTCTCATTTGTATTTGATCATTAAATCTTTCCTTATGCAAGACTTCTTAAGAGATGAATTCTTTTGTCTGTCGAGTATTTGAACAATTACCTTGCATTCGCTACACAACTTTTTGAGTCCTTGTATCATCAATTGGTACATCTCACCAAAAGTAAGATCATTGATCGATTTCTCTTTTTGTCACATTATCTAATAGATGAAGGTGGTTAATAGCTCTGGTAAAGAGGTAATAAATGCATTTTTTAAATCTGGACTCGCCCAACCACCTAGTTGATAAAACTTTTTGGCCATCCTTTGATAATGAAGATCGAGAACTTTCTTTAATAAGGAACAACACTTCATCTGGAAATAATCTCGTCTGACAATGTCATTTCCTTCTTGGGGTTTGCACCAAATTCAACATATAAAATTCCCAAGAATTCAGACACTCTTGGACTCTGCACCATAGTCAATTTTGAGTATTCATCAAGGGTTGTATACCAATCCTGGAACCTTATTGTCATCCTGGTTACAAACTCCTCAAGAACTGTTCAAATGACTGCTCTTGGTTTCTTCATCTGCGAATCTATCCAAGCCTTAAATTCTTAGAAACGATCTCTATACGAGGTAGGGCTTATATCTTCCAGTGTAAACTAAAGACCTTCAGTAGGATTGCTTAAATTAGTGGGAGGCCTATTTTGAGTAGTGGATGTTTCCATTTCGTCTGTTGAAGGATCTACTGTATAAGAAGGAGCAATGGGAGGAGGATCCACCATGAATTGAGTAGGGACTTCATTATCAAAAGAATCTGAATAATTAGTTTCTTCTTCTAATTCTGAGGACTGAGAGGAATCCTTAGTTTTTGAGTCAACCATTGAAAAGGATGGTATAGATTACGTACTATCAAGGTAGGAATGGATTGGGGTCATCATTTGGCTTTATGGTGATTATATTGGAGGCTTTTGTATAGATTCAGTGGATGTGGCTGCATGCATGGATGAATCTTTTGGGTTAGGTTGAATTGCAAATTTCCCAACTATTGTCCCTAGGCACCAAGAAGGGGGGGGGGGGGGGGGGTTCAATTGGTGTATAAAAATTTAAAATAAAGATGAAGAGAAGAAGAAAGAATAGTAAGGACACAATGATTTTATAGTGGTTTGGGCAAAACACTCCCTACGTCCACTCCCCAATCACTCAATTGGGTATTTTACTAAATCAGTGGTGTTTTCAAGCTCACACCCAACTTACTACAACTTGTGTTTTAATGGCTAACACACAACCTTACAACAAAGTGTTTTCTAG
>CATIWR010101540.1:0-15011 GCA_949677035.1 Omphalea diandra | reverse complement strand
GTAACATTTGATTTTACTGGCCAACATATAACAAGTGAATCATTTGATCAATAACATGTACCAATGGGATCTATTGGTCCATCTTCCATGTGATTTGCAAGTGTTTGACAAGCCGGTCACAACATTCTTTTAGTTCCATGTTCAAGTGCTCATTCACAAATGGTATACCAAGTAATCACTAAGAGCATATGATTCTCACTTGACTTGTATTCACATGCAAAATGTAACAATTCAATCATATATACATGTAATATAAGATAATCATATCACAAAATTATCACACACACACACACACATATTGAGTTTAATTATGGTTTTTACTCACCTTCGAATGTGACCAACCTTTATGGTAGGTTTGGTTCTCTCTCTAAGGCTTATTCAAAGTGTGGAGATCCTAAATTTGATACATACATGGTTATATGCATGTCAAAATGATTATGAATGACTGGTATGCAACTATGGCATGATTCATGCAAGTGGACCTAGTGTTTATGCATATTTTCCTTATATGGTAGCATGAGTTTGCTACAATCTCACAAAAATAACTCTAGATATACTTATCCAAATGACTTGATTCTTTAAACAAATTTTTAAAATTTTCACTGTTGCAAATGTCATCTTAGTTTGAGTAGGTCTTACATTATTAGGTGTGTCTCAAATTGTACAAACCAAATTGTAATAATAATCTACCATAAGTTATAAAACATATAAAGGAACATTTTTCATGTTTTACTCATTGTCTAATTATGTCTATAGGTTCACCAAAACAAAGGACAAATCTCAAGGTGAGCAGGTTTGTAACATGTTGACAAACAATCACGATGAAGGGACAATATCTCAAAAAACATGTTGTATTTGGAAAAAAAATATTTCATAAGTATGTAGATTAGACATAAATATACAACTTTCAAGATTGGACCATCATCAAATTCTATATCTATGACCATCAAATTCTAGGAAAACATAATTAAAAGAAAGGTGGGGTTTCATCCGGGTACAGGGTCAGCCCAAACAATGAGCCATATCTCTTTCCACACAACAAATCAATCAAAAATGTTTTACAGGTGTTTATAAGGGATATAACCCTACAAATTTCATGTTGTACACTTTGTCAAAATCAGAACATAGGCCATCAAAATATAAGAAAACATAAAGATTATGGTCATCTCCGTTAGTTGTGAACCAACCCTAATGAAGGAGCCATAACTCCTCACACACACCAAATTAAGTAAAACTGTTTCATATGAATTTATATGGGATATAAAGCTACAACTTTAATATTTTTCACTTTCCCCAATTGCTCTTCTAGGATTATGAAATTGTAGGTACAAAATTCTACTCTAATAGCAAAATCCAACACAAAAAGCTCTTGTTCTCTTGAATTTCAACTTCCATCCAAAAGTTCTACCTCAATTACTCCATAATTCTGACTAACCATGCATGATTAACATGTCATGAGAGGTTAATTTCAATTGAGAAGTAGCTAAATTAACTTACCTATTGTCCCAGAATTAGAAAACCTTAGGACTCTTTCCTAGGCAGCCCACACTTCTTCCTCTTCTTTTTTTTTCTTCTTATTCTTCTTCTTCCTTTCTTTCTTTCTTCCTTAGCTCTCTCTCTCTTCTACTATAACTCACGTCTAACCCCTTAATTCTGATCCTAAAAGGTCAAAAATTCCACTTATAAGCCTATTGCAACAAGACAACATCATGGTGTTGCATTCCTATTGGTTGGAAGTTCACTTTCCTTTTTTAGTCCCTCTTCTTCACTCTTTAAGCACCTCCATCCATCGCCTAATTCCTATATGCTCCTTATACATTAAAATAAGCTCTATAACAACATTATTTATGATGCTATAACAAGCATACAACATAAAACAATTTGTCATGCAACTATACAAATGCTACATATATGTTCAAGTGTTCCAAATGCAACAGTGCAATTGTTATTGTTGTGCTTCTACAGTTCGCTTGTCTAAATGATTATTTATCCAATGCATATGTTCATGTGGGATTTTATATCATTTATGCAATGAATATGTTCATGTGATGATGCCAATGAATGTGGATAGGGATGTTACATTTCTTCCCCTCTTATAAAGAATTTTGTCATCAAAATTTAATACCTATAAACAAATGTGGATATTGTCATTTCATGTTCTTTTCAGTTTCCCATGTAGCTTTTTCTTGTGAGTGATTTCTCTATAACACCATAAACAAAGGGATTTCTCAATTTCATAATTGTTTTGTCTTATAATCGATGATTTCCACTCGTTCTTCGATGTAACTTACATCACCTACAATTATTATCGTTGGATCCCTAACTATATGTTTAGGATCAGAACGATACTTCCTGAGCATACTCACATGGAATACATCATGAATCTGAGCCATCTCTAGTGGTAGTGCTAGCCTATAACCAATAGACTGATTCTTTCTAAGATCTCATATGGTCCAATGTATTGAAGACTCAGTTTCCCTTTCTTGCCAAATCGAATTATTCCTTTCCATGGTGAAACTCGAAGGAACACTTTGTCTCCCACCTCATATTCCATTTCTCTTCTGTGTTGGTATGCATAGCTCTTTTGCCTGTCTTGTGTTGCTTTAGGTTTGCTCTTGATTACCTTTACCTTGTTTATAGTGTCTTGCACTAGTTCTGGCCCTTATAAAACACACATCCCTTCTTCATCCCAATAGATTGGACTTTGATATTTCCTTCCATATAGTGCTTCATATGTTGCCATTTGTATATTGCTACGATAATGGTTATTATAAGCAAATTCAATCAAGGCAATATATGCATCCCATACACCTTTAAACTTTATCACACAAGCTCGAAACATATCTTCAAGTCTTTAAATTGTCCTTTCTGATTGCCCATTTGTTTAAGGATGAAAAGCAGTACTAAAACTCAACTTGGTACCTAAAGCTTGTTTCAAATTGACCCAAAATCGATATGTAACTCTTGGATCTCTATTTGATACAATGGACACTGGAACGCAATGTAATATGACAATTTCATCCATATATTTCTTAGCTAAGTGCTTAGTGAACTGCCCCACTGAATAGGCAAAAAGTGAGTTGACTTAGTTAGTCTATCAATGATCACCCATATAGCATCATTCTTCTTCAAAGTCCTCGATAACCCATATATAAAGTCCATGGTTATTCTTTCCCATTTTCATACTGGAATCACCAATGGTTTCAATTTTCCAACTAGTGTTTGATGTTCTGTTTTGATCTACTGACAAGTCAAACATGTTGAAACATAGGCTGCTACATCTTTCTTCATTTTTTGCCACAAAAAATGAGATGGCAAGGTATTGTACATTTTCTTCATTCTTGGATGCATGGCATATGAAGCATTATGTGCTTTTTCTAGGATTTCTCTTTGTAAGTTGTCAATATTAGGCACACAAATACGAGAACCCAACATCAAGGCATCATTTTGAATATCAAAATTACCATGTCTCCCCTATTTTACCATTTCAATCATTCTATGTAACTTTGGATCCTTGCCCTGTGCTTCTTTAATTCAATCATGCAACATTGGTCTCACTTGAAAAGTAGCAATCAATACCCCATTCTTTTATATGTTTAGTTCTATATTCATAGCTTGTAATTGAACTAAAAAAGATAATGGAAATACCTGTAAATGAGCTATACTGCTTCTTGATTTCCTGCTCAAAGCATTAACAACCACATTTGCCTTCCCTGGGTGATACTCAGTGGTACAATCATAATCCTTTAGCAGTTCTAACCACCGCCTTTATCTCATGTTTAATTCTTTTTAGCTTATCAAATACTTCAAGTTCTTGTGATCTATAAATATCTGAAAAGTTTCTCCATACAAGTAGTGTCTCCATATTTTCAAAGCAAACACAATGGCAGTAAGTTCTAGGTCATGTACTGGATAAGATAATTCATAAGGTTTCAATTGTCTTGATGCATACGTAATTACCATACCATGCTGTATTAGAACACATCTCAAACCTTTATGAGAGGCATCACTATATACTACAAATAATTCATTACCAGTAGGAATGGCTAATGCTGGAGCTGATGTCAATCTATCTCTTAATTCATCAAAACTCTCCTAGCATGCTTTAAATCACTAAAATGGTACACTTTTCCAAAGTAACTTAGTCAAAGGAGCAACTATAAGTGAAAATCCCTCAATAAATTGACGATAATACCCAGCTCGTCCTAAGAAACTTTGAACTTTTGCAACATTCTTTAAGGTTTCCCATTTTACTGTTGCTTCAATTTTGTTTGGATCCACATCGATGCTCTTTTCAAAAAATATATGTCCTAAAAATACCACATGGTCAATCCAGAACTCGCACTTGTTTAATTTAGCAAATAGTCATATCTCTCTCAATTAGAACACAATCCTTAAATGTTGTTTATGCTCCTCCCTGCTTGAATACACCAGTATGTCATTAATGAACACAATTATAAATTTATCTAAGTAAGACTAGAACACTTTGTTCATAAAAGCCATAAACATTGTTGGTGCATTAGCCAAACCAAATGGCATCACCAAAAATTCATAATGTCGATACCTGGTTTGCAAAGCTGTCTTCGATACATCTGAGTTTGAAATTTTGAACTGATAATATCCTAATTTTAGGTCAATTTTAGAAAACACCTATGCTCCTTGTAACTAGTCAAACAGATCATCTATCCTTGTTAAAGGATACTTGTTCTTCACAGTGACCCGATTTAACTACTTGTAATCAATACACAACGTCATTGTCCGATCTTTCTTTTTAACAAATAATACTGGAGTACCCCATGGTGACACACTAGGTCTGATGAATCCTTTTTCTAGTAGTTCTTACAATTGGGTCTTTAATTCTCTCAACTCAGTTGGAGCCATCCTATAAGGTGGTATGGATATCGGTGCAATTTCTGGAACTAGCTTAATTATGAATTCTATTTCCTTATCAGGTGGAAAACTAGGTAAGTCAGCTGGGAACACATCTGGAAACTCATTCACCATGAAAATATTCTTAAATAATTCATTTGTTAACCTTGTGTCTACCACATGTGCCAAATAAGCCTCACAACTACTTTTAATTATGCAAAAAGCCTTGATAGCAGAAACTAGAAATGCAGGTACATTTTGCCTTTCCCCTTGAACATAATCCTTGTATGATTTGGAGATTCCAAAACAACTTTCTTAGTAAAACAATTCACTATTGCATGATATTTGGATAACCAATCCATATGCAGTATCACATCAACTTCATGTAATGGCAAAAGTACTAGATCAGCATTCAACTCAACATCATCAATGTGAATCGCAAAATCACGACATATCTTATCCATAATCATCACATCTATCAAAGGAGTACTAAGATAGATTAAAACCTAAAGGTTGATGCTTACTACATAATTGTGATGCCATGTTCAATGAAATGAATGAATGTGTGGAGCTAGGATCAATTAATTCATTAACTTCTAAATCATGGAGAAAAAGTTTACCAGTGATTACTTATGGAGCAATAATAGTTTCTTGCCTAGTCATGGCAAATACTCTAACCTGTGTCAGGGGTCTAGAACTCTGACCTTCGAATCTACTCATACCTTAGACAATTATGGTTCTTCGACCTTTACCTCTACCTCTACCAAATGATACTCTAACTCCACTTGCCTTTGAAACTTCAATTGTGGGTTTTGATGTAGCTCTGCCTCTGTCTCTGCCTCCTTATGGCATTTTAGATTTTCAAGAAAATCTCTAAGCATATGATCAAGAGACCTACAAAGTAGCACCCCCTCGTTACGTTTCTATATTCACCCATATGTTGCCTGCCATAATGTACACATGAGGGTCGTTGTTACATAACTTGACCTTGACCTCTGCCTGCATAAGATGAAAGTCCTAATCCTCTGCCTCTATAGCTAGAGTAACCATCCCTAACACTGAACTGTGATGGCATATAATCTCCACATTTACCTTTCTTTCTCTTAAAATCCCCTATAAACTCAATAGGCGCTCTTTTTACTCATTGCTCCATCCTTTCTTTTTTTCAATTATTCCACCCTGATTGCAGTAGCTTTTAGCTAGGTATAACTTTCAAGATCTACAATTGTGATCTTACTTTTGATCTCATATCTTAGTCCCTCTTCAAATTTTCAACATTTATCTTTATCAGTGGCTACCATGAAGAACGTATAATGAGATAATTGATTGAATTTTACCTCATATTCAGCTATAATAATATGTCCCTACTTTAAATTCAAAAATTCCCTTCTCTTATCATCTTTATATACTTCTAGCATATAATTGTTATTGAACTCATGAAAAAGTTCATCCCATGTAAGCATTGGAGGCTAGGCATCTCCCTAGAATGGTTTCCCACCAATCGTATGCCCCCCCTATAATATTGATATTGCATAATCAAACTTTTCTTTTGGTGTGCATTTCATCATGTTCAAAACTCTTTGTGTTCTTTTTGGCCATGTCTCTGCCACTGATGGATCTGTAGTACCATTGATGTCCATCGCATCTTGTTTTCTTAATTTATCATACCTTCTCTCTCTTTGAATTTTTATACGCTGCATTATTGGTTCACCAATTCTATGTTGTGGTTGACTATGAGATATGTGGCGTTAATGAGAATGTGTCAGAGATCTAACTGAGTCGATAGGTTGATCTCCTAATGGTTAGCATGATGTTTTTATGGAATGCAAATCGACTGACTCCTCTCTCCTTGGTGAGCCATGGGTACTACCATGATTTCCTTCTGCTAATGCCCTATAGGCATATAAGACTATGTCATATGATAATACATAAAAGTGCACAAATCATGTCATGTTCATATGTATGCCCCTATGGAATCTATCCCCACTCTGATACCAAAAACTGTAACGACCATTTTCATTTACAAAACTCATAGCATTCATGTTAAAAATACATATGCATAAAGGTTTTATTCATTATACATACACACTCAAAGATGTATTTAATGTACATATATGTTAACTAATGTCAAGATTAGTGACTATAAACTAGTTCCTATCTAGATGTACATACATGACACAAAAAGAGAAAGAGAGAGTTGGAATTCAGTCGACGACCTGTGGTCCATGTGTCTCAATGCAAAACTCTAAGCATCAAAGTGTCCAATCCCTATTCTTTGATATCTGAAAAATATAATTGCGATTTGGTGAGTCGCAACTTAATAAATAAAAATAATAATCAGCTGCTTATGGGATAACCAATATAAGAATATCATTAAAATACATTAGAATTGTAACAATTAAATATACAAGTGCAAGTGCAATAGATTTATTTTTGTGTCGTGACCTTGCAAGGCTAACACTGCTCCCGGGAATTCATATGATTCAAGTGACATTTGATTTTGCTAGCCAACATATAACAAGTGAATCATTTCATCAATAACATGTGCCAATGGGACTTATTGGTCCATGTTCCACGTGATTAATAACATGTGCCAATGGGACCTATTGGTCCATCTTCCACATGATTTGCAAGTGTTTGACAAGTCGATCACAACATCCTTTTAGTTCCATGTGCAAATGCTTATTCACAAATGATATACCAAGTAATCACTAAGAGCATATGATTCTCGCTTGACTTGTATTCATATGTAAAATGTAACAATTCAATCATACATACATTTAATAGAACATAATCATATCACAAAATTATCACACACACACATTGAATCTAATTATGATTTTTACTCACCTTTGGATGTGACTAACCTGTATGGTAGGTTTGGTTCTCTCTCTAGGGCTTCTTTAAAGTGTTGAGATCCTAAATTTGATACATACATGGTTATAAGTATGACAAAATGATTATGAATGCTTGGTATGCAACTATGGCATGATTCATGCAAGTGGATCTAGTGTTTATGCATATTTATCTTATATGGCAGCCTGAGCTTGCTACACTCTCATAGAAATAACTCTAGATATACTTATCCAAATGACTTAATTGTTTTTTAAACAAACTAGACACATATTAATATAACATGTTCAAATTTCAGGCCAATATTAGACACACAGAAAATGTGGTAAATTTTTAAAATTTTCTCTGTTCCAATGTCATCTCAGTCTGAGTAGATCTTACATTCTTGAGTATATTTCAAATTGTACAAATCCAATTGCAATAATAATCTGCCATCAGTTATAAAACATGTAAAGGAACATTTTTTCATGTTTTATTCATGATCTAATTCAGTCTAAAAGGTCACCAAAGTAAAGGACCAATCTCAGGGTGAGCAAATTTGTAACATGTTGACAAACAGTCATGATGAAGGGATAATGTCTTAACAACCATGCTATATTTGGCAAAAATAGTTTATAGGTATGTATATCAGACATAAGTATACAACTTTCAAGTCTGGACCATCACCAAATTCTGAATCTATGGCCATCAAATTCTTGTAAAATAGAATTAAAAGAAAGGTGAGGTTTCATCCAGGTACAGGGTCAGTCCCAATCAATGAGCTATATCTCTTCTCACATAAAAAAAATCAATAAAAAATGCTTTACAAGTATTTATAAGGGATATAACCCTACAAATTTCATGTTTTACACTTTGTCAAAATCAAAACATAAGACCATCAAAATATAAGAAAATAGAAAGACTACAGTAATCTCAGTTGGTTGTGAACCAACCCTAATGAAGGAGGCATAACTCCTCACACACACAAAATCAAGTAAAACAGTTTCATATGCATTTATAAGGGATATAAAGCTACAACTTTCATATTTTTCACCTTCCATAATTCCTCTTTTAGTGTTATGAAATGGTGGGTAAAAAATCCTATTCTAATAGCAAAATCCAAAATAAATATCTCTTGTTCTCTTGAATTTCAACTTCCATCCAAGAGCTTTACTTCATTTACTCTATAATTCTCACTAACTATGCATGATTAACATGTCATGAGAGGTTAATTTCATTTGAAAAGAAGATAAATTAACTTACCTATTGTCCCAAAATTAGAAAACATTAGGACTTTTTCCTAGGCAACCCACACTTATTCCTCTCCTTCTTCTTCTTCTTCTTCTTTCTTCCTTTCTTTCTTCCTTAGCTCTCTCATTCTCTTCTTTTATAACTCATGTCTAACCCCTTAATTGTTATCCTAAAGGGTCAAAAATTCCATTTGTAAGCCTATTGCAATAAGACAAAATCATAGTGTTGCATTCCTATTGGTTGGAAGTTCACTTTCCTCTTTTAGTCCCTCTTCTTCACTTCGTAAGCACCTCCATCCATCTCCTAATTCCTAGATGCTCCTTGTACTTTAAAATAAGCTTTATAACACCATCATTTATGATGCTATAACAAGCACACGACATAAAACAATTTGTCATGCAACTATACAAATGCTACATATATGTTCAAGTGTCCCAAATGCAACGATGCAAGTGTCATTGTCGTGCTTCTACAATTCACATGTCTAAATGATTATTTATCCAATGCATATGTTCATGTAGGATTTCATATCATTTATGCAATGAATATGTTCATATGATGATGCCAATGATTATGGATAGGGACGTTACACCATACTTAACCACGAGTTAGAGTTTATGTTATCACTCATCAAAAGGCTCTAATAGCTCATAATGTTATTTCTGGTACAATTCATATTTGTGGTTTTGGTGCTTATGTTTTGATAAAACCAGGATCCATGCATCCATTTATATCTTTAGAATTTGCATCACGGGTACATGTTATAGTTGAATCTTTAGGGTATGATTTAGGTGTTTTGATGCCCGTTGGAGATAGTGTGATTGTAAACAAAGTATTTAGAACTTGCCCAGTGCTAGTGTGTGGTGTTGTATTACTTGCAAATTTGATATTGATGAACTTTAAAGAATCTGATGTTATTTTGGGAATGGATTGGTTAGCAAAATATCATGTAGTATTAGATTGTCATACTAAAGAATTAATAATTAGATCTTTAGGACAAATAAGAGTTATATTTGTTAGGGAGAGCAACATTGATGATTTGCTTAATCAACTTCGAGGTTCAACAGTATTTTCAAAAATTGATTTGAGATTTAGGTATTGGCAACTGAGAGTTGTTGAGCCAGACATTAAAAAAACTGATTTTTATACTAGGTATGGTCACTTTGAGTTTCTTGTTATGCCTTTTAGGTTAACTAATGCACTGACAACATTTATAATGTTAATGAATTATACCTTTCAATAATATCTTGATCAGTTTGTGATTATGTTTATTGATGACATTTTTATATACTTATAAATTCATAAGAAGCATGAGCAACATCTGAGAATCGTATTGCATATCTTAAAGGAACAATAATTATATGCCAAATTGAACAAATGCGACTTTTAGATGGAATAAGTGGTATTTTTAGCACATATTATGTCCAAATGTGGTGTTCAACCTGATCCATCTAAGGTAAAAGCCATTTTGGAGTGAGATCCACCCAAAAATATATCAAATGTGCGTAGTTTTCTTGGGTTGGCTAGTTATTATAGACAATTTATGAAAGGATTACCCATTATTATTGGCCCATTGACAAAATTATCATGGAAGAATGTAGCATTTAAATGGGATGATAAATGTTAGCAAAATTTTGAAGAATTGAAAAAGATATTGACTACGACACCAATATTGAAATTACCATCAACAAATGGTGGATTTGTGGTGTACACTGATGCACTAGGATGGGGGTTAGGTTATATATTAATGTGGCATGAAAAGGTGATGACTTATGCTTCTCAACAGCTAGGGCCTCATATGCTTATCTTACACATGACTAAGAGAGCTGGCAGGTATTTTCACACCATGAAAATTTGGAGGCATTACTTGTATGGAGAGACATTTCAGATTTTGACAGATCATAAAAGCTTGAAATATAGTCCAACACAGAGAGAATAGAAGTTAGGACAAAGAAGATGGATAGAATTATTAAAGGACTATGATTGCACTTGATTATCATCCAAGTAAGACTAATGTTGTTGCTAATGCTTTAAGCTGAAAGCCTTAGATGTTGTTGCTGGCATGGTTGGTTATAATTTGACATCCTTAGTTAATCTTCATGCTTTAAATGTAAAATTTGAGATTGAGAATGTAATAGCTTTAATGGCTACACTTCAGTTAAAGCCCGTGATAAATGATAAAATTAGAAAAGTTCAAAACAAGGATCTATATTTGCAGAAAATGCTACATAAGATACATGAAGGTAAGAAAAATAATTTTTCGATTAAACATGATGGGATGATAGTGATGGATAGTTGAGTTTCTCTGCCAAATATGGATGGTTTAAGATTAGAGATTATGTAGGAGGCACACAATGCATCATATAATATGCATCCTGGAAGTACAAAAATGTATAGAAACCTGTGGTCACATTTTTTGTAGTCAACGATGAAGAAAGATATAGTTGTGTTTGTATCGAGATGTTTAACTTGCCAATAGATCAAGGCAAAATATTAAGCATTAGTAGGTAAGTTGCATCCTTTACCTATTATTGTATGGAAATGGGAGAAAATTTTAATGGATTTTGATATTGGTTTGCCTCAAATATAGAAAAGGCATAATGCTATTTAGGTTATTGTAGTAGGCTCACAAAATTTGCACACTTTTTGCCTACACGACAAACAGATTCATTTCATAGACTAGCTAAAATATATGTTGTCGAGATTATGAGATTACATGGCATTCCTATTTTTATTGTGTCACATAAAGATCCTCGATTCACTTCTCATTTTTGTAATAGCTTACAAATAGCATTAGTTACTCGTTTAAAATTTAGCACTATTTTTCACCCACAGACTGATGGTCAATTAGAGAGGACTATTCAGACATTAGAGGATATGATGTGAGCTTGTGTGTTAGAATTCAAAGGCACATCGAATGATCATTTTCCATTAATGGAATTCACACATAATAATAGTTATCTCTCCAATATTGGTATGGCTCTATATGAAGCTTTATATGGTAGGAAATGTAAAAGTCTAACTTGTTGGGATGTTGAAGGAATGAGACAGTTAAAAGGTCCCGAGATGGTATAAGATACAATGGCCCAAAATCCAAGTAATGAGAAGATGTTTGTGAGCTATTCAAGAAAGGCAAAAAGGGTATGTTGATAGACATATATGAGAAATGGAATATCAGATTGGAGATAAAGTATTTTTAAAGGTTTTACCATGGAAATGCATTATTAAGTTTAACAAACAGGGAAAGTTAAGTCCAACATACATTAGGCCATATGAGATCATAGAATGAATTGGGCATTTGGCATATTGATTGGCATTACCAGTAGTATTATCTCAAATATATGATGTGTTCCATGTTTCCATGCTCCAAAGGTATCGGTCTGATCCTACCCATATATTATCAAAGCCAAAGATTGTATTATCTAATGATATGACTTATCATGAAGAACTAATTGAAATTCTTGATGAGCAACTAAAACAATTGAGGAATTGAGTGATACCCATGGTTAAAGGAAGATGGAGCCATCACTTACCTAAGGAGGCCACTTGGGAAGTAGAGGAACATATGAGATGACAATATCCCTATCTATTCTAAAGTTATAGTAAGTAAAATTTGGAGGAAGAAATTTCTATAGGAGGGAGAGAAATGTAACATCCTCGACCCAAATCATATGCATGTTAATTATGTTATATTTGAATATATGCATCACATGGCATAAACATGACAATAACACTTATATTATTATATTCAAATATGAATATGATGTTTACATAATGGTATGGAAAATTGTCATATGTTGTATGTGTGCTATAGTATTTTAATTAATGTTGTTTTAGAACTTATTAAAAGTATAAGAAGCATATAGGGATTAGTAGATGGTTAGAGGTGATGAAAGAGTAAAGATGTAACGATCGTATTCATATTTGCTCTAATACCACTAAATGTGACGACCAATTACGTTTAACAATAAATGTAATGACCACTGGTGTTTACAAATCATGTTGCTCTGACACCAATAACTGTAACGACCATTGATACCACTGAATGTTAGCATTTTTTTTTACTACCACAATCTGTAATGCTATAATCAGTACCTATAAGAGCACTCAACATCCGAGATTTGCCCATCAACCCCATGATATCATACACACCGGGATTTGTACATCTGCCCCGCGTATGCTTGAGCCCTTTTTGATACCAAAACTGTAACATCTAAATTCATTTGTCAAACCAATAACTGTGATACCCATTGTTCTCATTTGTAAATCATATTTGATACCACAAATTGTAACGTCACAACGTGGCTACAGCTGGTACCTATTAGAGCACTTAACAACTGACATTTGCCCATCAGCCCCACAATGTCACACACACCAGGATTTGCACGTCTGCCCCGTGTGTGCTTGAACCCTCTGATACCACTAAATTTAACTATCATCTTCAATTGCAAATCATGGCATTTAATATTTGAAAATGCATACACATTAAGGTTTATTCCTCATACATAGATAATCCCATATGTGTTTAATGTACGCATATGTTAACTAATGTCAGGACCAATGACCATAACTAGTTTTTATCAAATGTATGTACATGACGCAAGGAGAGAGAGTTGAAATTCAGCCGATGACCTATGTTCCATGTGTCTCTATGCAAAACTTTATGTACCAAAGTGTCCAAAGTCTATGCTTCAATATCTGAAAAATAATTGCGATTTGGTGAGTCGTGACACAGTGAATAAAAACAATAATCAAATCCTCATGGCATAATCCATAATCAAATATCATCAAGATACATTGCAAGTATAACAATTGACTATGCAAGTACAAATGGAATAGCTTTATTTTTGTCGTGACTGAGGAAGGCAAACATTACTCCTGGGATATTCATGTGATTCATGTAGCATACGATTTATAACCTATTGGTCCATCTTCCGATAATTTGCAAGTGTTTGACAAGTAGGTCATAACGCCCCTTTTAATTCCATATGCAAGTGCTTATTCATAAATGATATGCCAAGTAATCGTTAAGAGCATTTTAATTCTCACTTGGCCTATATTCCCATGTAACATGTAACAATTCAATGATATATACGTGTAATATAACATAATCATATTATTTTCATGTAACATGTAACAATTCAATCATATATACATGTAATATAACATAATCATATTATTTTCATGTAACATATAACAATTCAATCATATATACATGTAATAGAGTATAATCATATCATACAATTATCACATACACCCATTGAATCCAATTATGGTTTTTACTCACCTTACGATGTGACCAACCTTCATGGTAGGTTTGATTCACTCTCTAAGACTTCCTCAAAGTGTTTAAATCCTATAATTTGATACATACATGGTTACAAGTGTGCCAAAATGATTATGAATGCTTGGTGCATGATCCATGCAAGTGGACCTATGTTTATGCATATATTCCTTATATGGCGGCCTGAGCTTGCTACACTCTCATAGCAATAACTCTAGATATACTTATCCAAATGACTTGATTCTTTTTTTCAAACAAACTAGACATATAATGGGACAAGATATTCAAATTTTAGGCTAATATCAGATACACATAAAATGTGGTGAATTTTTAAGTTCTACCCTGTTGTAGCGTCCTCTCAGTATGAATAGGTTTTACTCTCTTGGGTGTATCTCAATTTGCACAAATCTAATTGAAATAATATTCTACCATCAGCTACAAAACATATAAATGAACATGTTTCATGTTTACTCATTATCCATTTCAGTCTATAAGGTCACGAAAACAAAAGGCCAATTTAGGGGCAAGTAGGTTCATAACATGTTGACAACCAGTCATGATAAAAGGACAATATCGTAGCAACCATGCTAGATTTGGAAACAATAATTCACAGATATGTAGATCAGACATAAATATACAACTTTCAAGTTTAGGCCATCATCAAATTCTGAGTCTATGGTCATCAAATTCTTGGAAAACCGAATTAAAAGAAAGGTGTTGTGTCATCTGGGCACAGAGTCAGTCCCAATCAATGAGCCATATCTCTTTCCACACA
>CATIWR010101537.1:0-99685 GCA_949677035.1 Omphalea diandra | reverse complement strand
CAAGAAACAACAAACCATAGATATAAATATATATATATATATATATATATATATAAATATATATATATATATATATATATATATATATAAAATTCAGAATTTAAGCTAAATTTTAATTCAATATTTACTATTTATTAAATCATTATATTAATATGATATTATTGATAAATGACAATATAATATATTTTTTATTTTATCATGTGACAAATAAGTTAATAATTAAAATAATTTTTTCTTAATTAATTGAAAAATATAAAAAAATTTCATACTATAACAACTTATATACATAAAAATAATTTAAATATAAAAAATTATTCACATTCATAATAATAAATATTTAGTTTTCTATATAACAAGAAGAAATTAAACAAATAAAAAAAAGGCTAATCAAACAAAAAAGTAAAATTATAAATTTTTATTTTCTATCAAAAACTATATTATTGTTAAAATTATTATACTAGCTTAATTATAATTTTTTTCTTTTATTATTTTATTTATTTGATAATAATTATATATAATAATAATATATTATAGAATAAAAATAAATTACGATTATTATTTACACATTAGTTTTTAATTATTTAACTAACTAACTAATTAATTAATTAAAATAAAAATTAAATTTATTCAAAATTTATTATTATAATCATACAATGGAAAGTGCAAGTTTGCAGTTAGTATATATAATTAATTTTGATCTCAAACCCTATTTTAAATGAATATTTATGGTTTGTCAAGTAATTATATTAATAACATAATATTTTTAATAAGTGACGATATAATATATTTTCATTTTTCCATATAGTAAATAAAATAATAATTAAATATTAAATTTCCTCAATTAACTAAAAAAATAAAAATTTTAATAATATAATAAGTTATTCTCGTAAAATAAATCAAGAAATTTAACAACATAGAAAATTTTTCATATCCATAATAATCAGTATTTGATTTCATATATAATAAAATAAAAAAAAGTCAATAAAAAGTGAAACTATGAATTTTTTTATTTATATATTAAAAAATTATTATCAAATTTTAAACTCAATTTTAAATAAGTGTTTGTTATTATTAATATATAATAAAATAAATGTTCATTATTTTTCATATCCATAATAATTAATATTTGATTTCATATATAATAAAATAAAAAAGTCAACAAAATGTGAAACTATGAATTTTTCTTATTTCTATATTAAAAATTATTCTCAGTCTTAAACTCAATTTTAAATAATTGTTTGTTATTTATTAAGTAATTATAGTAATAATATAATATTTTTATTGGTGAAAATATTATATTTTTTTAATTTATTATATCATTGTTAAACTAATAATCCAGTATTTAGTTTCCGCAATTAATCAAAAAAATATTAAAAGTTTACAATATAGGACATTGTTCACATAAAAAATATATAATTTAAAAGCTTAATAATATAGAAAATTCTTGACATTTATAATAATTAGTATTTAGTTTCATATATAATAAAAATTAAAAGATTAAAAAGATTAAAAAAAGTCAATAAAAAATGAAACTACAAATTTTCTTATTTTTATATTAAAATTTTATATTAATATTAAAATTTATTATGCTAATTTAACTATAATTTTTTATTTACTTAATAATTATTTTTTATAAAATAATAATATATTCTAAAATTCTAGTGAATTCTAATTATTATTTATATATTTAGTTTTAATCATTCATCTAATTAATTGGTTATTTAATAAAATAAATATTAAAATTTATTATTATAATAAGAGAATTCATGTCTCATATATATAATTTATTTTGATCTCAGATTCATTTTTAAACCAGTGATTGTTGTCATTTATCAACTAACTATTTATTTGAAATAAAAATTTAATATTTATTAAACTAAGTATTTGACATGTAAATTATTAGAATATTTATACACCTAATCAAAAAAATAGCTATAAATAAAAATAAAAAATATTAAAAAATTGTAAAATAGACAAGTAACATAATAAGGCTAAAAAATAGTTTTATATATTATTTATTTAATAAAATAAATATTATTTATTTAATCATATATTTTCTATAAAAATTTATTATATCAAAATTTTAAAATATATATTACATTATAGCTATACAAATCATGGATTATTGACCAGTATATAGTTCATTATAGTTTCATACTTAGTTTTAGGAGTGTATATCATTTACCCAATAATTATATTAACAATACAATATTTTAGATAAGTGATAATATAATATATTTTTATTTTACATGTGGCAAATAAACTGATAGTTAAACATTTAGCTTATGTAAAAATTATTTACAAAATTTAATAATGTAAGAAGTTATTCACGTAAAAATAATTTAAAATTTTAATAACATAGAAAATTTTCATATTGTTCCTTTTTAAGCTGTAATAATAATAATAATAATAATAATAATAATAATAATAATAATATATTTAGTTTTCTATACAATAAAAATTTATAAAAACCAAAAAAATTAAACCAAAATTTTCCTCATTTTCTATTGAAATAGTTATAATATTAATTAAAATTTATTATACTAAGTATAGTTATTTATTTTTATTATTTTATTTAATTGAAAAAATCTAATTAGACTAACTATTTATAAAATAATAATATGCTATAAATAATAATGAAGAGTGAATTATTATTAGTATTTTAATTTTTATTATTTAGTAAATTAATTAATGAGAATAAATATTAAATTTATTATTATAATTATAACTAATGCCTCCTTGCTACACAACCAAGTACAAATGCAAAATGAAATACCACTAATGTTCAACGATTACAAAGATGGAAAAGCATCTCATTCCTACGGCAGGTGTGAGAATCTTTTTCAGATTTTAAGGATTACCATGAGAGCATCGGCGATTCTTCAGACCATTTGTTTGGATGCTGACGAAAATGTAGGAAGAGTGTGAATTCGTGATTTGACACAAAGTTGCAAGATCGAGCCCACCACTAGTCGCAGTAGTAGGTAAAGTACCAACGTCAAACATAATTGAAAGGTCTTACATGCCAAATCAGTTGTTTCTATTATTCTTTAAATAATGCTTATGAAATAGTTATATTTTATTAAATTAACCAAGTTATTAATCTGTACAGACTTCTAACTGATCGGAAATCATGAAGTTTTTTTAAGAAGTCACGATCGCCTTTGTTTCATAGTTTGTGGAGAAATGCTTCCTTCTATTAAGCAGTCACAGCAAAATTGTGGACACCAACTTGTTTATATGAAATGAAATTATGAAGCAAAAATGAAGAGAATACAAGACATGATGAAGCAATTAATATTATATGTTTGGGATAGCCAAAGTCTTTGACAAATCAGAACCAATAGCATTAAACCAGAACTTGAAATTACCTATGAGAATTTGCATCAATAATCTTTCCCTGATCAAATAAAAATGCTAAGACAGATAAGAGGAACACAAATGATGATATGATTCATCTATTAGTCACTAAGTTTCAATTCAAGAGACGAGAGAAGAGAAAGCATACTTTCCCCAAATTAACTACAAAAATAACAAAAAGCAGGTATGCAATTTAGCACACCAAAAAACAAATACTATCCGAGAACCAAAATCAATTGAAAGAGAAACCCAACAACAAAAACATCACTAACCCACACTGTACACAGCTTGCAAAATTTAACAGCATCTCTATCCTCCGGAGAAGGAGAAAAACCCGCGTTTCTTCGGCTCCTCCTCAATCATAACAGTTTTCATAGTATCCTGCCCAACAAATCTCCAAGCTGCCTGCTCAAATGCCAAGCCAGCCAGCTTAGGAGGCTTATTCAAAACAAGCGGGTCGCCTCTATTGGTGCTCCTTATAACCTCCGAATCCTCCGGAATCACACCTAACAATGCCAGCCCCAACATCTCCTGCACGTCCAGCACCGACATCATGTCCTCTCCTTTTATCATATCTTCCACACCCTATTCACCATCATCTTTAATATCCCTAATCCCATCGCAGTCCAGCAGCCCTGTCACTCTATCCGAGTCTCAAAGGCTCGTGATGTCAGGAGTCGTCGCCAGCACCGCCTCATTAGCTGGCGTTATGGCCGTTATGAACCCCGCTTCGATTCCCGCTGGACAGTCTATCATTATGAAATCTGGGCATCCTTTGGGTCGACTTTTTAGGGCCTCCACTAGCCAAACCAGCGCTTTGCCCCCGAATCCCAACGGGAGCTTTGACCGGGGCTTCGATATGCACAGCAGCTCGAAATGGGACCACCGCTTGTCGCGCACTAGGGCTTGGTCGACTCAGCAGTCATCGTTCATGACCTCGACAAGCGTGTTCACGTGATTTTCGAGCCCGAGTAGGAGGTCGAGGTTTCGTACGCCGACGTCGGCTTCGATCGCGACGACGGAGAAACCGAGTCTAGCCAATGAGAGGCCGACGTTAGCGGTGGTTGCAGTCTTGCCGACGCCGCCTGTTCCGGAGGTGATAACGACGAGGCGTGGGGTCTCTCCGGTAGTTCGGGCTTTCCGTTCCATTGCAGGACAGATTGAATAGCGGAATTGGAGTGAGATTTGGAGGGTTTTAGAGTTTTGATTTAAGGGATTTATAAAGGTTTAAATGAAGTCAAAGAATGCAACAATGAAGGATTAGGGTTCGCCGGAATTGGCTTAACTGATAATATCATTGTCACAAGGATGAATAAAAGCTTCAGACGTAGAAAAAGAAAGAAGAAGGAAATGAAGATCATTTGATTGGATCAGAGCATCGAACTAAATAAAACAAAAAAAAATGGCTAACTGTAACTTAAAGACTGATAACTGAGAGATCTGAGTTGGGCCTCAGATTGTAAACCCTAGGTTTTAAATTAACCCGCTAAAAGCATTTAAAATATTAATTTAAGTATTTATTTTTTAAAATTTATTTAATAACTTTATAAAATATTCAATTTAGTTAGAAAATTTTAAATAATAAGTCAAATTTTTAATTTAAAATTATCAGTTAACTGATTTAGATATTAATATAACTTATATAAATAACTCACCAAATTCTCATTTTAAAATAAAATAGATTTAATATTTATTCAATAATTATAATCATCAAATAGATTAATTAGATTTTATTTTTATTTTTAATTCATATCAAACAACTATATAATTAAAATTTTCAGCATTTAAATCATTTAGTATTTAAAATTCAACTTTCAAATTTTCAGTATTTAATTTTCAATTTTACCAAATATCTCATAAGTCAAAAGCCTATAGTAACGTGTAAGGGTGGACATTCGAACTGAATCAAATCAATTCAAACTAAATTATTAAGTTGATATTTTTTAAATCGAACCAAATCGAATTATATATAATATCAAATCGAACTAAACCGAAATATGTTATTTCATTTAGTTTGAGCTTATTAAAGGTTCAATATTATTGAACTTTTTATCAAATTCAATTCCATTGAACTTTCTCTAAATTATTAGATTTTAAAATTTTTATTTGAAAACACAAATTAATAAAAATGCCCATGACTAAAAATGCCTTAGTTCACCTTCAAACAAAATTAAAAATGCTTACTACCATTAAGACACTATATTAGTTCAACAATCCAATTTTATTCAATAATTTCATTCTTCACAGGCTGTGAATCTCAGCATTTTCGCAGATCCACAAGCATCCATGTTCTATGCACAATCTTATATCACATAATCTGGTTAGTAAGCATTTTTTAATTTTGTCTTATATCAATTAAAAATGCAATTCATTCATACTTTTTTAGTAAGAACAAAATTAATGGTCGAGTAAAAGTTGACGGTGACAGTCAAAATTTGATGCCAAGCATTTTTTTAGTAAGAAAAAATGCAACTCATTCACACGTACATCAATTCCATGTTTTATATACAACTCATTCACAAGTCTCAGTTTTAACAACTCCAATTAATCACACTTTATTTTTTGTCAAAATCAAAATCAATTTGCATATAATAACTCATTCACTTATTTTTTAAAAGAATTAATCACTTGCGAAGCTTCGTTTGGCAGAAAAGTTACGATGTCTGACAAAAATGTGCGATAAGAACGGTGTGACTTACACCACGCAAGGAGAGTTGAGAGAAGTGTGATGAGGATGAGCAACGTAAAGCAGAGAGAGAGTGTAGGGTTAGGAGGTTGGCTTGGCTGAACTATGAAGCAAAAGGACAAGGAAGGTGAGATAGGAGAATGGCGTGATCAATAATGAAGAAAGAAGGGGAAAAAAAAATTAGATTTTCTCTTTACTATAAACATAAAATGACGTAGTTTAAGTAAAAGTTTAATTCGGTCTGATTCAATTAATCAAAATTTAAAACTTAAAAACTGAATCAAATCGAAAAAATTGAATTTTCTAAATTTTTAAACCAAATCAAATTTTCTAAATTTTCAAATCGAATCAAACCAAATCAAATTACAGAATAAATCAAAATGAATTTTAATTCAGTTCAGTTCAATTTGATTTTTTAGTTTTGAGTTGAATAGTGTCCACCCTAATGACCTGTATGTGAGTATGATAACGAAACATTTTCAACAAGTCAAATTATGAATTATTTTAATTTTAAAATTAAAAATTAAAATAAATTTCTCTTTACATAAATTTTAAAAATAAAATATTAATTTTTAAAAATAAATTAATATTTAAAATTATTTATCAAATTATTAAAATAATCTATAATCAGTTATGAAATAATTTTTCTTTTAATTTCTATCTCAAAATAATATTTTATATTGAGTAGTGATTTATGAATATATTAAGAAGGTAATATATATGTCATAAATATTTTTAAAATCAGATTAGTGATTAAATTGATTGATTGATTATTTAACTAATTTAATTTATTATGTAACGACCATTTTTATTTACAAATCATGACATTCATGTCCAAAAATAGATATGCATAAAGGTTCATACATAAACATTCCAACATGTATTTAATTTACATATAAGTTAACTAATGTTTAAGGTTAGTGAACATAAACTGGTTCATATTTAAATATATGTACATAATACAAGGAGAGAGAAAGTTGAAATTTAGCCAACAACATGTGGTTCATGTGTCTCTATGCAAAACTCTATGCACCAAAGTATTCAAACCCTATGTTTCAGTATATGAAAAACATAATTACGATTTGGTGAGTTGTAACTCAATGAATAAAAATAATAATCATATTCTTATGGCACAACCAACATAAAAATATCATCAGGATACATTACAAGTATAACAATTGACTATGCAAGTGCAAGTACAATAAATTGATTTTTGTCATGACCTTACAAGGCAAACACTGCTTCTGAGAATTCATGTGATTCAAATGACATTTGATTTTTGTTGGTTAGCGTAGAATAAGTGAATCATTTGTTCACTAACATGTGCCAATAGGACATATTGGTCCCTTTTCCACGTGATTTGCAAGTGTTTGATAAGCCGGTCACAACATCGTTTTAATTTCATATGCAAGTGTTCATTCACAATGGTATATCAAGTAATCATTAAGAGAATATAATATTTACTTGACTTGTATTCACATATAAAGTGTAACAATTCAATCTCATATATATATAATAGAACATAATCATGTTATAAAATTATCACACATACACATTAGAATCTAATTATGATTTTTACTCATCTTTTGATGTGACCAACTTTTATGATAGGTCTGGTTTTCTCTCTAGAGCTTCCTCAAAGTGTTGAGATCCTAAGATTTGATACATACATGGTTATAAGTATGTCAAAATAATTATGAATGTTTGGTATGCAACTATGACATGATCTATACAAGCAAACCTAGTGTTTATGCATATTTTCCTTATATACATGCCTAACTTTGCTACACTCTCATAGTAATAACTTTAGATATATTTATCCAAATGACTTGATTCTTTTTTTCAAATAAACTAGACATATAATAATATAATATATTCAAATTTCAGGTCAATATAAGACATATAAGAAATATGGTGAATTTTTAAATTTTGCCCTGTTTTAATGTCATATCAATCTAAGTAAGTCTTCCAGTCTTGGATATATCTCGAATTGTAAATATCCAATTACAAAAATGATCTACTAGTAGTTACAAAACACATAAAAGAACATTTTTCATGTTTTACTTATTATCTAATTCAATCTATAATGTCATCAAAACAAATGACTAATCTCTGGGTGAGCAAGTTTTCAATATGTTGACAATCAGTCATAATGAAGGGGTAATATCTCAACAACCATAGTAAATTTGGCAATAATATTTCACAGGAAAGTAAAAGACATAAATATACAACTTTCAAGTTTATCACATCATCAAATTCTAAATCTATGGCTATCAAATTATTGGAAAATAAAATTATAAGACTAATGAGGTTTCATCATGTTCAAGGTCAATCACAATCAATGAGTCATATTTATTCCACACAACAAATCAAGAAAAAAATGCTTTATAGGTAATTAGAGGGGATATAACACTACAAATGTTATGTTGTGTACTTTGTCTAAATTCGAACATAAGGTCATCAAAATATAAGAAAACAGAAAGACTGAGCAGATTTCGGTTGGTTGTGAATCAGCTCTAATGAAGGAGCTCTATCTCCTCACACACACCAAATTAAGCAAAAAAGTTTTACATGCATTTAGATGAGGCACAAAGCTGTAACTTTTATATTTTGTACTTTCCCTAATTCCTCTTCTAGGTTATGAAATTATGGGTACAAAATTCTACTCTAACAACAAAACCAACACAATAAGGTATTATTTCTCTTGAATTTCAATTTTCATACATGAGCTCTACCTCAAATACTCTATAATTCTTACTAACCATCCATGATTAACATGTCATGAGAGATTAATTTCATGTGAAAAAATGATAAATTAACTTACCTATTTTCTCAAAACCAAAAAAACTCAAAATTTCTTCCTAGGCAGCTCACTCTTCTTCTTCTTCTTCTTCTTCTTCTTCTTCTTCTTCTTCTTCTTCTTTTCTTTCTTTCTTTTTTAGCTCTCTCTTTCTTATGCTACCCCTCACTTTTAACCTCTCTATTCTGATCCTAAACGATGAAAAATTTCACTTGTAAACGTATTATAACAAGACAAAATCATGGTGTCTCATTTTCATTGGTTGAAAGTTTGTTTTTCCCCTTTTAGTCTCTCTTCGTCACTCCTTCATCACCTCCATCTCCCTATATGCTCCTTATACTTTTAAATAAACTCTAAAACACAATTATTTATGATACTATAACATGCACGCAATATAAGATAATTTGTCATGCAACTATACAAACATTATATATATGTTCAAGTGTCCCAAATGAAATGGTGCAAATGTCATTATCGTGCTTATCCTATTCACATGTTTAAATAATCATTTATTCATTGCATATGTTCACGTGGGATTGCAAATCATTTATGTAATGAATATGTTCATGTAAGAATGCCAATGAATGTGAATAGAAATGTTACAATTATAAATTTTATTAAAAAATTAAAATTAGAAAAATTAGTATAATATGGTAAAATAATAAAATTATTTTAATATTTAAATTTGTTGCAAATTTTAAAAATAATTTTTAAAAAATTTTAAAATTATTTACAAAGTGATAATTTTGAATTGAATAGATTTAATCCGATTTTCAACTTTGATTGATTTTTCAATTTTAACTAATTTTTAATTTTAATAGAATTAAACCACTAATTAATTTTTAATTTTATTGATTTGATTAATCAAATCTTAAAAAATATTAATCTAGCTTAGCGTAAAATACTTATAAAATCTATGGATTTTATCAAAATATATTATCTCATTCCTCAATTTTTAAAAATATACTATTTTTCAAAAAAAGAAATCAGTAATATAATAAAACATTACTGTATTTGACACTATTAATTTTCATGTATTTCCTTCTATTTTTCTTTTTAAATCCCACTGAATTATTTTAAATATGGAAAAGTTTTCTAAATTGTTTTTTATATGAAGATATCTTAGATTGTTAAATTTTCATTATTTTTTGATTAATTAAAAAATTAAATATTTAAAAATACTTACCACAAAAAATAAAAATATATATTATATTTGCACTTGTCAAAAAATTGTGTTATTGATATAATTACTTAATAGATGATAAATACTCATTTAAAATTAAATTTAAAATTTAAATTAATTATTTATATTGATTGATTTTTTTTATTATATAGGAAACTAAATACTTATATTTTTTAAGTTCTAAAGAGGATAAATATAAAAATATTTTTTTATTATTGAATTTTTTAAATTATTTTTCTGCAAATAATTTTTTACATTATTAAATCTTTTAAATTATTTTTATGTAAAATATTTTTTAATATTATTAAATTTTTTATATTTTTTAAGAAATTAAATATTTAAAATGCTTATCATATAAAAATGAAAATACATTATATTATTAATATAATTACTTAAAAATGACAAATTGAATTATATATGATCGATTAGATAATTCATTATGTGAGCTCAGCTATTTTAGGATTTCTTCTGCGTTTGCGAAGCGAAGTTGATTTTTGCTTGTACTCAGAAAGCAGAAGAAAATACAGATCTGGAATCTTAATCCTTCAGCCAATTGCTCTCCAAACAAGAAACCCAATCTGACGGGTGGCATATCCTTTTTCTAATCTATCATTAAAGCTGCCAGGTGGCATCACACGCCATACAAGGAAACCCTTATATTTCATATTTGCCCTTCCTACAGACGTCACATCGGTATACGCCAAACTGTCAATCGACTCGTGTCAATATATTATTCGTCGTTAGGAGCGTATCGTCTCTTCCTCCTGTCCCTCTTCTTCACCCGTCTGACGTGATACAGTTGTTTTATCTTTTTAGGTTTTTTTTTATTTTATTTTTCTCTCTTTCTTTCTCACTTTCTATAGATCCAGACACTATCCTATACCGTAACCTTCATCTCTCAACTCTCTCTGTTGCGTGAGTGCTTTTCGTCATCTGGGACAAAGCTTGAGGCTATTTTATTCTCGCTAGCAATTCAAACGAGGTTTGATTGGTTGATGTTTGTCTTTATCTGTTTTTCATTATTATGTTTAGATTAGTGGGTAACTGTGATTTCGTGTAAAAAATTTGGGTTAGTTTGTGTTTTAGGGTAATGGGTATTTGGATCTGATGTTCCTATGTGTTCTAGTATTGCTGTACTTTAATATCTCCACGTTTTTCTGTGCTAAGAGGTTAGGAATATTGGGTTTGTTTAGATTTGATCGAATTCAAGTTATTAGAACGTGTTATGGTGAGGATCTAATTGTTTTTTAATTATTTATCAAGGCAATTGAGCAATGTGAAGTTTAATAGGATTTATATTGGTCTCTACTTTTTAAGAATTTCCAATCTGCATTATTCTTGTGGTTGTTGATTATTGATTGATGCGTAGAGTATAATTTTTTGGGAATTTAAAATCTGGCCAAAGAAATCATAATGAAATATATATTGCAACGCTTAGCTAATTTGAGACTCATAGCATGTTTCTCTGATTGCAAGTAGAATTTGCAAGGTTGAGGAATATAAGGTGGATTTCTCTCTATATGTTATTATTGTTGTGTTTACTAATTACTATCAAGGAATTTGCAAGCGGTTTTATATATGTTATTATATATATATTTTTTGATTTGTGCTCGTCCATATACAGTATAATGCTTCTGATCAGATTTTGTATTTCTTATACGTAAGTGGTTTAGCTTCAATCATATATTCCCTTGTTGGTTTCCTTTGTTCTTTTGTGATCTCGAAGGTCTTCACTTGAACTCATTTGGGCAAGGTCATTTAATTAAACTATCTGCTTTTGTCTATGCTGTTCTACTTTAGAGTATGTTTGGCGTTGCTATTGAAAAAATCAGATTTTAAGAAAAAAAATAAGAAGAGATTTTCTTTCATAATTGATTATAGATTCTTTCTATACGAGTTTTGAAGTAAAAAATTGATTTTGAAAGAAACTAATATTTAAAGATTTTGCCAATAGCAATTTTTTACTCACAAAACTCAAGTGGAAAGAATTTATAATCGCTTACACTTATGAAAGAGTATATCTTCTAATTTTTACCTCAAAATCTGATTTTTTCAATAGCAATACCAAACTCACTCTTAAACTGTTTGTTCATCCATTAATCAGGCTAGGCTTTGGTCAGTCTTATTGGCTATGTCTTTTGTTTCAGACCTCCTTTCTGTGGTTGAGGCCTTGGCAAGGTTCATATTTATGTGTCAAATGCCTTGTGTATCTTTGCTGATTTCCATTTTGTTCTATTATTGACTTTTTGATTTTTTGACTGCAGTGGTGAAGGCCATGTGAGCTGTTTGAAGCTGAGTGATTGTTGCTTTGTAGTTTTGATCAGCTCTGTGGTTCTATTGGTATGCATAGAATGGGTAAATGTAAGAGTTGTGGGAAAGTAGGAAGAACGGTGCTAAGGGATGAGTCTGTGAATGTTTACCATTTTTCTCTTTTGTTGTCTCCTGTTGTTTCTGAGTGGGATTGTGTTGTGCGAAAGATGAGGTATTCCTGCAGACCTGAGTGGGTGTAGCTGTGAGACTTCTGAGGTTCTATAAATTTTCTATACTGAAACTAGGTAGTAATTATTTAGTATTAAACAGAGAAAAAACAAGATAGAGAAGGAAACAAAATTATAGGGAAATGTACACATTTTAGAGGATTTCTCTTTAAGGTAAAGAGTAGAGTAAACAGGATAATATTTATATGTTAGTAGTCATCATGGATAGCATAGCGTGTAATAAAGTGCAACCTGTTATGAGAAAAGTGAAGAAGAAGCCGGTTAAAGGTGAGCTGGATCGTCTTAAGCAGGCTGAGAAGAAAAAAAGGCGCTTGGAAAAAGCCCTTGCTACATCTGCGGCCATCATATCTGAACTAGAGAAGAAGAAACAGAAAAAAAAGGAAGAACAACAAAGGCTTGATGAAGAGGGTGCTGCAATTGCAGAGGCTGTTGCTCTGCACGTGTTACTTGGTGAGGATTCTGATGATCCATGTAAAATTGTGCTAAACAAAGAAGAGGGGTTCAGCCATTGGGATTGTGCCAGTGGTATTGATCTCTTTATGGGTGAACGGAGAGCAGGGCTTCCACATGAGGACCATTCAAGTGATTCGCATGAAAGAATTGAGTGGATCTCCAATGCCTGTGGAGCTGGATGTGAGTGGAATGACATGGAAAACAGCAATTGGTCGATCTCATATGGGTCTTTTGGAAGAGATCTACATGTGCCGTATTTTGAGGATGCAGGTTGGGGAGCTGCAGAATTCTCAGCTGGTCTTATTGCGGCCCAGGCTGTGTCGTCCCTCCAGATTGCTGAGGATGCAAATGTTGACACAATTGTCTTCAATGGAATGCTAGGAGGATAGATAAAAAAGCTGTTTGAACCTCTCCAATTGAGTGATGATCTTAGTTCTGAATAATGGTTGTGTATATATTTATCAAGGTTTTCATCATCATCGTTTTATCGGATCTGTATATTGCTACTTGTATGCTGAACAAAAGTTGCACAATCTTGCTCTCTGTTATTTACTTCTAAAGGCTTGGTGTTGTATCTGAGCGATCGTCATAGCTTGGAAAACTTTGAAGCCCATACCTGATTGTTTCATTGTGGAAGTTGTTTTCTAATTGATTCCCTTGGAGGAAACTAAATAGCATCATTTTATAATTTGAGAATTTTCCCTGGAAGTTGGTCGTGGTTTCTGCTGTTGCAAACTTTGGGAAAAAGCTGCAGTGAAGTTGAATCATTCGTTCGTTGTAGTGGGAGAGTTTTGCATGTATTTGCTATTATTCTGCTTCCCTTAAGCAGTTTAGGTTGACGTAGGAATCACAAAAATTTTACCTTTTTGTACTGGGCTTTATCTCTATTTATATAATATGATGTTTGCCCCCCTGTACCTCCTTTATTCTCGAAAGAATATACAAATTACTGAACAAAATTAAATTGTATCCTCTGCATCTCTTGTTATTAAAAAAATTAAAAATTCTTAGCAATGTTGTTCAAGATCATCTTTTCTTTGAATCGTTAAACCTTCACCTATTGTTTTAAAAAGTAACGACTGTTGTTAAAAAGAAAGAAGAAAAGAGAGGAGAGGAAGAAAAGCGATCTTGTTTCATTGATGTTTGATACCAGAGCTAGGCACGTCCAGAAATCCTTGCAACCAATGTCAGTCCTCCAAATGCATCACCGCAACTTATATGTCAGTGACAATGCCTTGCCTCCATCAATCTACTCTACTTTCGACTTGTTGCATTTGGCTGCCCGACAACCATTATTCACCACCTGCAGTATTTTGGTGGACCGTTCAACATGAAGTCAATTAGATTCGATCAAAGTTTTAGTATATGAATATCACAATACTGTAAATTTAAAGAATAAACCTTTAATGTTTCCAAAAAGCTGAGAGTGGGGTATTCTATAAGCAATTGACACCTTATGCCCACTGGATAACCTCGAAAAAAAAAAAAAAAAAAAAGGTCCATTCTATGAAGCTTGTGGGCGTTGATACGTAGAGGGGAGAAATAACAATTCAGAGCCTTCTCAAGATGCTTAGAATCCTTTGGGCACCATCATAAAAAATTAAGTTGGAAAAGCAAAATGCAAATTTTACAGTGATACGCAATGAATGACTGATGTCCATTGCATGTTCCATCTGGTACAACTAGCAACAGTGCTTTCACAAAATGCTTCTTCATAAAGCATGCCGTGAATTTTGCTGTGCTGGTAGTTCTGACTCCCACTGTTGTGAACTCTGCCGTGAGGGTAAGTCTGATACTTGGCCATGTTGCTGCCGAAGAAGCACATCTTCATCCTGATTGTCAACTTCTGTGCTACTTGAAGGTTTGGCACCAGAAGTAATAAGGTTTTTAAACCAACCTGCTTGAAACCTAGGGCTTCCTCTGTTTGAATTGCCAGGTGAATCAAGAGCAGGCCCATTATTGGAAGCTACACCTAAAAGGAAACGATATGCCACTTTGCTAGCCGACACAATCTCTGTCTTTGCTTGTCTTAACTAGAATGAACAAGTCAGCACACCAAGAAAAATGTAAACCACATAAAATAATCTCAAATGCCAGACAAGGATATTCAGTCATCATAGAAAGTCAGGTCCAGCTAAGACATGCCATATTCTGATCTGATTAACAATCCAAAAGTTCAGGGCAAAAACATTTTGTAAGTAGCATGCACCTAAAAAATATTACTGCATCCTCAATATACAATATCAAGCAGAAAATAATCATGTGAATTCAATTTGCAAGACAGAAGATGCAATGCATGTTTGATAACCATAAGTGGCTCCTTTATATCTGCTTGGATTCAAAGGCAAAAGTTCTAATTTCTAAATAATTAAAAAGAGAAGTTAAAAGGAGACATATCGATATGATTGCTGAACAATGAAACATCCAAAGATTTGAACGCAGGACAAAATTGCATCAACAAAACAACCTGCTTAATAATTGTGTCAAAGTGTGTGAAAGCAAGCTGGATTTCTATGTTTCTGGAGGTTCACGGACGTCACACATGATGGCACTCTTTGCTCATTTTTCATTAGCACTAGGACATATAGTGAGATGATCCTGGCTAAGCACTACAAAAAAATAAAAAAAGTTGTACATCATCTCACCCGTAAGGCTGTGTTCCCAGCTACTTCCAGGGCTGCATCGCCAGCATTGGCAAAACGATTAACCCAACCTGTGAAGAATATGCACCAATCAAAACAAGGTTTTTTAGCACCAAGCTGATTTATTAAAATCGGATTAAACAAGGTACAAATCAAACGAAACATGCAGCTCATTATCCAAATTCAAAATTTACTCAGCTCATTATCCAAATTCAAATTTTACTCCCAGTATTTTTGGTAACACAGGTATTTCACAACTGCAAAAGTAGGTCAACCATACAGCAGGCCGCAGCAACTCCATGAGCTACTGGTAATAGAGCTGACCGGAACCCAACAATGCAAACATACAATTGTTCACTAAATAGCTCGGTAATTTACACCCAAGTTTAACAGAATAAGCATTCAGATTATAGATGAACTACAAGAGTGCATAATGTGAAAAAAAAAAAATAATAATGCTTACCTGGAAGTTTTGGCACACCAAGCCTTTCACAGAACTCATCGCAGAAGTGATTGCAATTTTTGGCTAGTAAATCATATGAACTTCCAGGCCACTCTCTGCTCAGTTCCCTCAATATCTGATTTACTTTAAATATAGAAGAGTTTGTTTTTCCTAGTACGATGCTCTCACGATATGTATACATGGGGTTCTTTCCAGAGGGGCAACTAAAAACCCCAGTTCCATGTTCGCAAAACCCAAAGGACCATTCATCATCTCCATAAACCTGTCACAAATACGTCCAACAAATTTATTCAGGATACATGATTCCCATTCAGCATAGTTGATGATACATGAATAAAATTAAGGGGAAAAATTACTATGAATTGCTAATGAGAAGGTGAACAGAAACAATGTAGTGAAAGTGAAACATAGATGCGCAAGCTCAACATGCAGTATTGAGGTATGCCAGTAAACCAACCAGAGATAAACGTGACATGGGGAAGTCCAAACAAACTTTTACATAGTTGGGAGAGGATATGGGGCTTGCCAAGAGAGTATTATTCCATACAAATTTATTTACTGTTGTCCAAATATAGTCACTTACTATTTTCCATCTCCGATTAAACACTCAAACACTCCTTTTACTTTTAAAGTCTAAACTAAAATAAAGAGAACGTGGAGTGTCCTTAAGCACAGGGAAGGATCTCGCATAAACAGAGTTTTCTTCTGCAGATTGAAGAACTATATTTATAAAGCAAGGTTTTCGCCATAGGACAGAATCACAAATTCTAAACAACTTTGGCACAACCTGAATTACATTGGAACATGAATCCTTTGGCACCATTTAGCTATAAAACTGAAACACACAAAATGGAGAACATAGAAAATGTAGATAGGGCCCTAATTTCACAACCTTCCCATCCTAGCCAAAAGGAAAGCAGAAATACATAGCAAGAAAGAGTAGCAAGCCTAAAAGTAGAAGCCAATCAAACGGTTGCAAGGTTTTTTATGGAAAAGAAACACTCTCATTTATTGAATGAAATCTCATTAATACCTACTCAAAACTAATCAAGCTCATGAGAATCCTGTTGAAAGAAACACAACCGTTCTATTAACCTTAGAGCAGTTGAAAGCTGTACCAAATTTCTAGCCGCGGTTGCCGCGTAGTCATAATTGACACATGTGAATTTAACGAGTAACAACCCGTAAGTACAACACACACGCACAAAAGAAACCAGATCTCACCTCCAATGGTATATAATATTCAACAACTAATACAACCAAATCAGCAAATGAACAAAAGCAATATTAGTTTTCCAGGAAGTATACAAGTTAACAAACAAATAAAAACCCTAGATCCCCATCACAGTGACTCCACAACAATAGCTACAGATAGAGATAGTACAGAAAGAGAGAGATAGAGAGACCTGAACGGCGCTGTGGAAGATGCCGCCGAGGCCAATACCGTCCTTGAAGATCTTGTTAATGTGCATAATGGTGTTGTTTGTATTCTCCGATCCACTATTCGTCACATCGTATATATGCAATATCACATCCGTCATCTTCACCCTAACAAGCCTAATCCCAACCCTAAGACTTGTAAACTTTCCTCTCTGGGTATATGCAAAATCACACTCTCTCTTCTCTTATGTCTTCTCCTTCGACAGTAGCTTTTAATATCTCTTTTTCTCTATGCTCAGCGGATTTCCACTTGCCGCTTTCGCTTTTACTGCGATTTCATTTGGCCTGGAAGATAGCATTCAAAGTTCCTTTATTTTGCAGATCTTTGTTTGCACTCGAATATGCATAATGATAAAAGAGAATTTCCGCTATTGGAATTGTATTATCATTTTTGAAGGAAAAATGACGCAGTTATGAAATTGCCCCTGGGTATTTCTGGAAATTACAAAAAGTAGCAGTTATTTTTACAACTGTCGGCCACTTTGGTGTTGGGAGGCGTGATTAGGCCGAGTTGGATTAAGAGGGTCTACTCATACGAGCAATTATTATTCGGTACCGACAAATCCGTAGTTACTATTTTGCCCTCCATTTTCTCTTTGTTCCAGGTTTTAACCGTTTTGATGGTCCCCAACGACCTAATATAGTATAGTTCCCCCATTCTCCCGCCTTAAACTTCTTATTAGTAAATAAATAAATAAAAGTTTAATAATATTGTTTTTCTCTTGATCATATTATATATAGAAAACACCAATTTACCCTAAGAAAGTAGCTTTTTTCTTGTCCTCATTATTCCATCTGTTTTTGTTCTGTTTCGAAGGTTGGGATCATTTTAACTATGGGCCTCTACTGTCTCCTTGGCATTGCTGGTTTAAATGTTGGTTCTTATGAATGGCTTCATTTATTCCTTCTTTCTGTTACTGCTGTCAATATCATATTATTAAACACTCAATTTTGATCCTCTAATTTATGTCTTTTCTGCGTATAACTTATCTTGCTTTGATCTGGCTCATGTATAATCACCCAATATGCTTTTCACATCATATACTTTGTATTTTTCTTCTATGACTGGATGGGGCATATGTAATGAGCTACAAGTCGTGAAGTAGATGCAAGTCATCGCTAACTTGGATTTATGAACTACAAAAAATTATTTGAGGATGAACCGTCCCCAAGAAGTTGCTTGATAGTGATGAACATTTCAGCATATCAGAATCCTGCAGATACAGAGATACAGACAGCCAAAATAATATGGTATTTTTCCTAGCATGAAAGCAATAGCAAAATGTATTATTTAAGCGCAAATGCATTTTGTTTATCATTCTATTGTGCTCATTTCTTTTTTATCATTTAGTTTATTTTCCATTCCATTCTGCTTAGGAATCAACTTTGGCTCTAGATTAACATCATATTCACAAAGGAAGTGGATAAGGTGCAGAACAATGAAAGTTTAACCAATGCATTAAAAAAAATAATAAGCTTCACTAATTCAGTTGACACAGCAAGCAGGACAATACAAATAATATTCAGTATGACAAAATCAAGAACATTAGAGTTTGGACTGTTACCTCCTAATTAATTTCAAACATAATTTCTAAGAGTAGTTTAGTGTGTCTTTAAAGAGTATACCCACAATAAGAACCGTTACAAATATATATATGTACATACTAAAACTATCTGCCTTCATTAGTCATCAACTGGGAAAAAATTTTGCTGGTTGTAATGTCTGAGAGATCAGTACCGTCATCTCTTTCAGTCCCAGAGTTGCTTGTTGAACCTTGGGGAACCATTGAAGGCAATGGGAGCTCCTCTGCATTTGCAGTGCTATCCACCCATGGTTCTCTTGACGGTCCAGAATCCTGAACCTGTAGTGCACATTCCAAATTCCACAACACATCACCCATAGTTGGCCGATCAACACCATAGTCAGCCAAACATTTCTCTGCTGTTTCTCCAAATTTCTTCAGAGAGCTTTTATTTATCTGTCCAACAATATGAGGATCAATAATTTTCTCAAGCATGCCTTTTTTCTGCCACTGCATTGCCCATTCAGCTAAGTTGACTTGCTCCCTGGCAAGCAATGGGTCAACAGCAGGTCTAGCACAAAGAACTTCGAAAAGCACTACTCCAAATGAATAAACATCTGACTTATCTGTCAGCTGCTGTCTCCGGAAGTATTCTGGGTCAAGATAACCAAAACTACCTTTGACTCCAGTACTTACATGAGTCTCATTGAGACATGGGCCAGATCTTGATAGACCAAAATCAGCAACCTTGGCCACATAATTTTGGTTTAACAAAATGTTTGTAGACTTAATGTCACGATGGATGATACCTTGTGTAGAACCTGTATGCAGGTAGTGAAGACCTCTTGCTGCACCAATGCAAATTTCAAGCCTTCGCTTCCACGACAAAGGTGGGAATCCTGAACCATATAAATGATTCTTCAATGGCCCTCGTTCCATATACTCATAAACTAGTATCATTTCTGAGTTCTCTTCGCAATAGCCAATAAGCGAAACAAGATGACGGTGGCGTATCCTTGACAAAACTTTTATTTCTGTCTGGAACTCTGGAAGTCCCTGCCTAGATCCTGGCACACCTCTCTTTACAGCAACTTTTGTGTTGTCCTTAAGCACCCCTTTGTAAACCATACCAAATCCACCTGAACCAATGATCAGATTTTCATCAAAGTTCTTAGTAGCTAATTGTATTTCAGCAAATGGGAACCTTAAGCTGTGATACCCAGGAGACACATTGACAATCACTTCAGACATTCTACTGTGCGAACTGCCTCCATAGATTCGCAAAGGTGTCCAACCTGCACTTTCTGTACGACTTGGCTTCGGTTTCTTCTTCTCGCATTTACATACAAGCATTACTGCAAGTACGGCCAAAGACAATACAAGAAGGCCTCCAAGAATTGAACCTAACATAATCCAGATATGTCCCTTCTTAGGTCCACTTTGTGAACCATGAACATTCATAATCTTCATAATCTCTACCCCATTCAAAATAGCATTTATTTTCAAAGAAGTGCTTATATCTGAAGGTCCAACACTCACACGCATAGCCCCCAAATCATCAGAATTTGCAATAAAATCTACATAGACTGGAGATGAAAGCACATGAAAAGTAAGCGAGGATAGATCAAGATCCTTATAAGCAGAGTAGCCATTCAAGTATACATTAAAGTACAACTGGTTAAGCGAAACACTAATAATATCACAAAAATGCAACCGAACCAAGTGTGGAACACCACTAGAACCGACTGGAAAATTCCATGTGATGTTGAATCTTGCACCTACAGTTGAATTATCCTTATTCATCTGTTGTGCAGTCATATACACATTATCGGGCGCAATCTCTGGGCTGGCACCCCCACTTTGATAATTAGGAGTATGAGTAGTAACTGCAAGTTTAGCAGCAGATTTCAAAACGAGAAAATCATCATCAGGGATCCATGTCCTCCACAAAGTGTCATTAAAGGGTGTCAATTTGGACCCTCCAACATTAATCCTGTGAATTGTCTCTAAAACATCCGAAGATAGATTCGTGTACTCCTCAATTCCATTAGCACTAATCAGCCTGGCTCCATAATCAACAATAATGTCCTTGGGAGCCGAAAACACTTCAATTGCACTAACAAATCCAAAACCCGACTCACCCACAGGACGAAACAAAATTTTCATCTTTTCATCATCTACTTTGATTATATACTCTTTAAGTACCGAAACTTGCGTACTAAAATTACTCAACATCATATTACCATCAACAAGAACACTAAATTTTGCTTTTGACAAATCAAAACTTTGAGCTGCAAATGGGGAGAAATGAAAACGTACCAAATGAGTCCCATCATTCTTGATGTTAAACTTGTAGCTCGAAGGACTGGTAAAAACTCTTGCAGTATGGTACAAAGCAGGTGAATTTGGAGATGGTTTTTGGTCTGCAAGTGAAATGGACTTGTCTGCAGAGAGAAAAAACCAACCGGGTTTTGAAGAATCAGCTACAAAGTCTCGGTTATCGAGCGAAGCGTTGGTGGGTGACCCACAGTTGAGAAGGTAATTGTCTGCTGGAGTGAAAGAGATGGATAAAGAGAGGAAAGAGAGGAAAATTAGAGACCGAAACTGAAGTGTTTTGGTTTCCATTGAAGGAGTTTTTGGGTTTCCTGCAAAGAGTTTAAACAGAGGATTGCTTCTTTAAGACGAGAAGTAGATTGACTGTTGATTTGAGAGTTGAAGTTGGATTTGGCTGTCAAGAAACGAGGTCACTCAGTCGCATTAAGCTGGAATTTGGCATGATGACGATGATATATTAGTGCTCTTGGATTCAATAATTTGCACCGTCCATATTAGTGCAGGATGTTGGTTTGCCATTGGATAAAATTGGGTTCGGCCGCTCTCCATTAATTGTGAGGGCATAAATCAGCCATGGACTAACAACTATTGCTTGTACCACTAGAAACATGTTATTAACGTGCACTGTTCAACTTGATTAGGAAATAATTATGCACATAAATTACCGCCAGTTAATTAATTACTAGTAGCTAATGGCAGTAATTACTGTATGATATTGCGTTTAAATGTTTGCCTTCATCCTTCAATTTAATGCGTGTGATTGAGGTCATTTATGCAAGCTTGCTTCGGTAGTTGACATGGTTGAAACCCATGCGGTCGCAGTAGCTGGCATCAATCAAGCCGATCCCAAATTACTAATAGGATTTTGAGTTGATTTTGACTTAAATAATAAAATAATAGTGGTCTTAGATTCATTAGAAGGATTGATTAAAAAAGTGGTCGTTGATTGGCGTCGGTAAATGCCGCACGCGATAACTACAGTACTAACGTATCTAAAATATGTTTGACATTTTTCTTTTTTTACTAAATATAAATTTATTTATTTCATATTCAGTTTTTATATTTACTTTGATCAAATTTTATATTTATTTTGTTCATTTTTTATATGTTTAAAAAAAATTTAATAAATTAAATACGATCTTATCAGTAACAGTAATTATATTAGATTGAGTTTGACTTATTATTTAAATACAAATTTATTCATCTCAAATATAGAATTTATTTATTTTTTATATAGAATTTTAAAAAATTCTATAATTTCTGTATATACATAATTTTCATGTTATATACAAAATTTATTAAAATTCTATATATATTTAAACAAATTTTATTTTTTATTTATTTAAAAAGAAAAAAATATAACATCCAAATTATTTGAAGAAAAAAGAAAACAATTGTACCACTCAAAACACTCAAATATTTTATTCATTTTCTATACAAAATTTAAAGAAAAAAATATTTAAATAAAATTTCTTTTTTATTTGAATAAAAAAGAAAATAAAAAATATTTTGCTCATTTTTTATACAGAATTTAAAGAAAAAAATATTTAAATAAAATTTCTTTTTTATTTGAATAAAAAAATAAAAACTATCACACCCAAGCCACTCAAACATTTTGTTAATTTTCTGTCTAATATATATATATTTGAATAAATTATATTTCTTATTTAAAAAAAAAGACTGCGTTACTAAAATACTATTTCAGTGTAAAAAACTCAGTATGAAAAAAAAAAAATTCCACCCAAACGGCACCTACACTTTTCCTAAAAAAGATAATAAAAATCCATTACAATATAAAAAATGATAATATTTTTTATTTACTTGGGCAGCAGGAAATTTTATAATATCATGTGACATCTCCAAATGCAATATATGTATTAAAAATTATATTATTTTTAAAATTAATAAATTTTTAAAATCAACAGATTTATAATATTAAATACCACGTGGTTTTCTGATGCTCCAACAGCAGAAAAATATTATCCAAAAATTATGAATAGGATCCAAACGCGGCTTTGTTAATTTGATTTATGGACGGAGTGCAATGTAACATAGAATCGTGAGATAGGTAAAAATTTCTTCGTATCCTGTACATCTACTACTATTGCTTGAAATGGGAGACTAATTTGTAGTGCTGTCCAAGTTTCATTTTCCTTAAATTCAGACAGTAATCTTGGCAATAGGAGGAGAAGCACGTACTGATCACCTTTCTTGCATGTAACTGAAATTTTTTCCATAATATATATGCTAATATTTAGGTGAATTCTGTATAAATGGTCGCTGTAAATTCTGTATAATAAAACTGTTAAATAATGTTATCTAATTAAATAATGAATAATAATTTTTATTTAATATAATAATATTTAATTATATCTAATTTAATTATGAATTATTAATTAAATATTATAGTATAATAATGTAAATAACAATATAATTTTTACCTTAATATTCTCATGCCAGTTGAGATGGATCCAAATGATTGCTCAACGCTCTGGTTTTGCCGCTATTCGATTAATGGTTAAAACATAACGCACCAAAAAAAAATCCCTGCCGCCGCTGACCTTTCCACTCCAAAAATGCTAAGGTGCATCCGTTGTATGTGCTGCGGATGTATTTTAGACCGTTGATCACAAGATGCATCCGCCACACATACAATGGATGCATGGTAAAAATTCTTCTCCCTCCCCTCATTCATAGCTATTCCCACCTCAAAATATAACGGGTCGAAGCTGCTGTCAGCATTCTAAACGCCGGCGGCAGCTCCCTCCTTTTTTTAAGATAATTATTTTTTATCTTTCAATTATTATTTCACTCTTGTATAAGTATTTAGTTTTCTTTAAATTGGTGTAATATCTCCAAATAATTTTGTTTTCTTTCTAGTCTTGTCAGTCTAGTTTTGGGATTTAATTCGCTTCCATTGTCCTAATTCGATCTGATTTTTCATATCTAGTTATACATTTGTTGTGTTTTTCACCATCAAGTGGTTTTTGCTTGATTATGGGGGAGCAAAGCCTGCTCGAGTGGCAGAGAACTACAAAGCGATACGAAAATTGTTTTGCTGTAAATCTCATGAGACTATGGTCGTATAGCCACTTAGTGGAGATTTCTCATGTAAATTCCACAAAAATGTCAAGTCCACAGAGAATTTCAGCAAGTATCAAAAAGGGTTTGCAACATGTGGATGAAAATTTCGGTTTATATTGTAATTTTTCTTTAGTAGATCTATTGTGCTTATTTGTTTTATACATCATTTGGCTTGTACATCTGAGCTTTTATTCCGATGCAGGAGGTTCTGTTGTAATAGAGATTGCTAATACTGAATGAATGTCATTATCCACAATGAATAATGATACATATCGCTCCGTGCAATGCGAACAAGAGCATCGCTCATGAGGGTATGTTTGTCTTTTTCTAAATTTAGATACAAAATTTATTTATTTTCATATTTAATTTTTATATTTTTTTATTAAATTCTGTATCTAATTATTCACTTTTTATATTCATAAAAAAATTAATAAAAGTCAAACACAATTCTGATAGTAATAATAATCATATTACATCGTGTATGACTCATAATTTAGATATAAAATTTATTCATTTTAACTATAAAATTTATTTATTTTTTATATATTATTTTTAATTAATTCTATATCTGAAATTTAAAAACATAATTTCTCTATTATTACAGTAGCCCCAAAAGATTATCAATGTAACCTTGAATGTTACGTCAGGGTGCGCAATACCTGCACTTATTGTATAGCATAATAGATTATAGGTTGAATTTAGGAACATTATCATATCGTCTTGCCAGTATACACCCTTTGACAATTGGTGCCATAAAACAAAAACAATTGGTGCCATCAACCTATCATCGATTGTCGTAAAATTAAAGCTTGATGTGGCACGTGCCAACTTTGTCCGATAGTTTGATGCTGTGCTGTCTCCGCGTGCTGTTAGTCCAGCACAAGTGCGTAACATCAGCAGGGCACTACCATCATTTCCATGGAACAGACATGATACACATACACCGGAACGAATGGGCCGAATTTCTGTTGATTTTTTTCTGAATATAAATTATTCTAAATCCATATATTAACTAGTGAATATATAATTAATTTTAATTTTAAATTAAATTGTAAATCATTACTTTTATTATTTATTAAATAATTATATTAAATATAATATTTTTAATAAATATTAATATAATAAAATTTTCTTTTATCATATCACATGTAAATTAATTTATCAAAAAAATTTTAAAATTAACAATTTTAAAATAAAAATAATTTAAAAATTTTAATAACATACAAAATTCTTCATATTTATAATAATAAGTATATAATTTTTATGTAATAAAAAATAAAATAATTAAAATATTAAAAAATGATTAACATAAGAAATAACAAACTTTCTTATTTTTATTAAAAAATTATATTATTATTATTAAAATTTTTTATATTAATTTAATTATAAGTATAATTTTATATTTATTTACTTTAAATATTTAATTAGATAATAAATTTTTATAAAATAACAATATACTATAAAATGATAAGAAAATTATTATTTATATATTAATTTTTTAATTATTTAATTAAATATTAAATTTATTATTATAATAATGTCCCTTAATATACAGTATTGCTGAACCAAAATTCTTTCAGATTTTTGAGACAGCGTGAGAATGCTTGGTGGACATTTTCTTGCGTCCACTGCGTGGATGAGCTGGAACCCTGTACATAAACAGATTAACGTGGCCCTATATAATTGGGATAAACTTTATCCTGTATAAACACTGTTACGTGAGCATCAGATCATGTACTTCATCCGTATTATAATATTTATATTTTTTAAAAAATATTTTAATACAATTATCATTTTAATTTATTAATATAATATTTATTTATTTATTTTTTAAATTTCTTTATTATCATTTCATCTATCTTATAATTGAATATTTTTCTAATAATATTAATATTGAGTTTTAATTAAAGATAATTAATGATTTATTAATTAATATTAATTGGATTTTTTTCTAATTAATTATTTTTTAATTAAATGTCCAACTCTAAAAAAATAACTATTGTGAAAGGGTTGAGTTTAGTCTCACTTAATTTTCCTCTCAAACAAGCTGGAGATCCAAATCCCAGTCCAGCTGCTATTTATTGACCGTCTCTTGGTAATCAATAAGGTGTTTATTACTCAATTTAAACTGATAAATAAAATTAATTTAATTTAATATAATTTGAACTGTCTAAATTAAAACAATACATTTTGATTTACTAAAAAAATCAAATCAATTGAAAAACTATTTTACATATATTTATTTATTTATTTATCTTTTTATATTTTATTGTGTTTAATTTTTTTTATCAACTATTACAATAGCAGAAGAAATTCGAGTTTCAGACTTAAAAGTTTCAAGGACAAGTATCAGACTGAACCTAACTGTGTATTTTATTATATTTATAATAATTTGTAAATTATATGAAATCATAAATATGTTAAAATTATTTCATTTCTCATAATATATTAATTTGTAAATTAAAAAACTGAACTATTTCCTATAATGAAATATATATTTATACTAAATTGCATATCAAATATGTTTTTTTTTTGGCATTTTGATTTAAAAATATAGATGTATATAATATTTACTATTAAATTATAATTTATTTCAAACCATTTTAAAAAACAAATCAAATTGTGTTATTTTAATTCAATTTAATTTTATGTTAAAATTAAATTTTTAATTTGATTTTAAAATTTGTCTAAACTATACAAAATCATACTATGTACATCATTAATAATATATTTGAGTTTTCAAATTTTAATTTCTACAAAGTTGATTCACTTTTATTCTTCTATTATGGGTTTAGAAAACATATTTGGTATTGCTACTGTAACATCTGATTTCATTTATTTATAAAATTAATTTAATGATATTTTTAATCTACTTTATAACATTTAATAAAATTTAATATTAATTTTAAAAATTATTTTTTCATAAAATTTATATTAAAAATTATAATCAATTAAAAATAAGAAATTTTGTAATATTTATCTCAAAATCAACTGTCAATAAGAATGTCAAGTCAAACCCACGCATAATCTTATTGGATATAGGCCAGCAAACTTAACTTTAGCGCTTGCTAACCTTTTCGCATGGGGAAAGGTTCATCCAAGCACAATACTTTAATAAACAAAAAAGAGGTGAGAGAAAAGGGCATAATCTACATTATTTTCTTTCATTTCTCGATAAATAAAATATTATATTTTTTATCTATTAAAATAATCATACTGAAAATCACACTTTAAATTATACACCAAATTAAATAAAGATATATTCATATTTAAATGAAAATTATTATTATATCTAAATATTTCAATATGTAAATAAAATGATAAAAATAAGAGAAAGTGAAAACTATGTATTTTCATTATTTGGTATCAAAATAATATATTATTGTTATTGCAATAATTATAATTAGAGTTATTTTTATCTACTTTTGTTACTAAAACATTTAATTAAATATCTTTATAACAAACAATAATTAATTATAGAATAATAATAAAATTTAATTATTATTTATATAAAAATTTTTAGAGGTTTATTAATAAAACAATAACTCTAATATTTAGAGATTCATTAATAAAATAGTAAATCTATCTATATACAAAATTTGTTAGATGATTATTATTATAATAATAAAATAATAATTGCTATTTACATAAGAATATTTAGATAATGAAACAATAAATCTATAATATCAATAATTATAATAAAATATTGTGATTATAACTATATTGCATAATGTTTGAATTAATAATTAATTAATTGATATTTCATTTAGTATTTTTATTTTTAAAGCAAAATAAGATTTTAAAATTATTATTTTAATTTTAAAAATTTGTTGATAAATTTAACAAAATAAAAAAATATTTTTCCAAATATATCTTAATTTAAAAAATTTAAATAAAAAACATAAATTCGTAACCAAATCAAATTTTATAATCTTAAAAATATTTGATTCCAGCTTAATTTGTCCTAAATAAGCTAATTTTTAGCTAGCTAAAATTGCAATATACTTCTTTATGCTTCCTTTAAGTGTAAAAAAAAAAAAAAAAAAGAAAAATGGTACTGTGATTCCGTAACAACGACGCCATTTTCATTCGTCGTCTTGACTAACTTGATTATTTGCGTTTCGCATTCAGTCGATCACCAATCAGAACAACTTCAACAAAGATTCATCTCTCTCTTTCTCTTTCTCTCTCCCCTGATGAACATTACTATTGCCTCTCCCGTGCTTGAGTTTGATTATCGATTGTGCTTCTAATTCCTCTTATCAGGGATAGTTTCGATCAGTGCATCTCGAATCCCTAAGTAAGCGAAGCTCCTTTTTTTTATTTTTTTTTTCAATTTATAGGTTTTTGTTTGACAGTCTTACACTTCACTGAAACCCTAAACCTCGATGCAGAGATCAACTTCTAATTATTTAGTTTTAATTGGGGCATAGAAATTATAGTTTTAAAACATTTGTTGATAAAATGATGTAATTGGGAAACTTATGCCTTTTTTTTTTTTTTTGCTTTATAGCATTTTCTTTTTGTTTTTTTTGCTTGATGGCATTTTATTCATTTCTGGATGAATATTATATATTTACTTCATTCTTTTAATCTTTTGTGAAGGGGCCGATGCTGAGCTGTGAAGAACTCTGCTTGTTTATAATTTGTTGGAGTTTATTGTAGAAAACTAATAATAATCTAGGAACTTTTGTTCAAATGCAGGTTTGTGTATGCTTTGATGCTCTAAAGTGCGTAAATTCCTTCTCTGTTTGTGCGCTACGCTTCAATATGGTAAATTCACTCTAACGAGAGATATGCGAGTGTTAAAATCAATTATATATTTATGCCTGGTCTTCATATCACGTAATCTCTAAACTGCTTGCATTTGTTTATTTTCCGCACTTTCACATTGCATTATGTTGGATGTTCACCTTATGAGCTGATAGTCACTGGTACAGCAGCAATATTGCGTTGTGCTTTAAATAGTTGCTGTTGGTAATACATGCAAACGTTGTCATTATATGTTCTCATGGTTAATTTTGGAAGTTATAGAATTGATATTCCCTTTTAATCTGATAACCACACATGCGATGTAGGCCCTCTTTTCCATTCATTAAGCAACTTTGCATAGGAGAGCATATCAAGTAACTAGGGTTGGAATGTCTGGTTGTTTTGGATCATCTGATAACAAAACTAACTTTGGTTGGGTGATGTGTGTTTTCGATGAATGAATTTGAAATTATGAGATTTGAGTTTGATAACACATAGTATTTCTTTAGCTTGCTAAATTTATAAATTTAGTTTATCAATGTGCCTAAAACCTTATTTGAGTGTGGAGCTTATCATTTAAATATAAAGCAGGTGATAAACTATATTGATAACGAAATAAAGAATTTGCCAGCTTTCATTGAAATAATGTCAACTGACATTGAAGTTTTTTAGAACATTTTTTAGTTAAAATGTACTTTACCATTGGGCCAAGAGTCTGATGGTCGAGTGCTTGCCCTGCAATATTGGAGGTCAAGGATTGATTGGTAATTTCTAATCCCCTTTTTTTTTTTTGAAAATTTAAAGCACTCATCTGAAATGATATTATGCATACATGATGAAAAGTTATTTCAGTGTGGAATATACATTTAGCTTTAATGTTTTGCATGGATCTTTCTGAGCTATTTGAAGTAAACTTTATGTACATTTTTCCATTTCTCGTCTGGTGTATAATTTGATACCAATGCAATGCATTGTATTGGGCATGAAACTGGAAGCAGGACCCCAATGGTTTCATCGATGAGAAGGGTGAGGGCAGACTTTATGTTGGTAACCTTGACTTGAGAATAACAGAGTAAGAAAATTCATCAACATTGTATTCTTCATTCGAAATTATATGATTGATATTATCCGGTTGTGTCATTTACATCCTTATCTTCTTCAGGGCTGCTCTGATTAAGATGTTTTCTCCATATGGCAAGATTGTATCTGAGGACTTCTTATGGCATACTCGTGGACCAAAACGTGGGGAGCCAAGGGGCTTTGCTTTTATCCAGTTTAGCACCAAAGAGGTAAGTTGTCTGCATTTTTCGTCTTTGTATTTAGACAAATTTCTGATTTCCACATTTAAAGTGAGCATGCAGGAAGCTAAATTGGCCAAGGAAAAGATGCATGGGAGATTAGCTTGTGGCCGCCCCTTGATTGTTCGCCTGGCCAGTGAAAAATATTTGGAGGAAACAGCCCAAAATTCTTCTAGAGCGCTAGGTGACACAAGCGAAACTGGCATTATTGGGAGTTCCTCGGCACAGACAACTCGGAGTTCTAAGATTGCTGCAATAAAGAACAAATTGAGAGACTTGGAAGAAGAAAGCTCTAGCGTGAAGAAGCAGAGGCAGGGTTGATAGTATTTCTTCAAGCTATAGTATTGATCATTCATACCGCAGAAGATGATGATCACAAATACTGAAGTGAACATGAATATCCAAAGTATTTTCAGAATCCATATAGGATTAGAGTATAGTTCATTGTGCCTAATTTAAGGAGCATAATGGCATTGATGCATTAACCTGTACGGTCATTATTTGGCCAACTTTCCATGTGCTGAAATTGTTGCTTATTAAAAATTGAAATAGACTTTTAACAACAGCCCTGAATGTTGAAATGAAATCCAGGGATTTCAATTTTCATGAAATGACATTATTAATGCCAAGAAACCAGGTTGTTTTCCTTTTTGTGGATTTGAATCTATTTGAAGAATATTGTTAGTTTTTCATTCGAAGTCCCTTGTAAAATTCTCGCACAAAATTTCGAGTTTCGTCAATATGAAGATGAATATGAGTTCTGTACTGGTATTTCTTCGTCCGTCAGAACCGACCCATATTATTATTGTAATGTTGCGTGACGGGTACAAGAGTCGCTGGCGTGGAAGTAGTCCGCTTCAATTTTACTGACTGAAGGTTGAAACAGTAAAACGTAGTCTATGTCCAGGTCGCTGCAGGCTTTGCTTTGCTTTGCTTTGCTCTCTTTTCTCACTCTGTTTGACCTGGAGGTCAATGGCATCAAAGCTTCCAATTTCCCGTGTATCTAGTTCTTCGGTGCCGAATCCGGAGATTCAAAGATCACATGTTAGTTCCCGCCAAAATGCCCTCAAAGTCGCACCAACACTTGAAGGAGGTTCATTGTCATCATTTTCATTATATAATAAAAACAGTAATACAAGTCGGACCTTTCTCTCTCCGCAATTATACCCAAAAGACACCACTCCGCTTCGATCTGTTGCAGTCAGATCCAATTTGAATTTCCCTCTTATTACTCCCCACGATCCATGGGGCACCTGGACCTCTCTCTTCGCAACCTGCGCTTTTGGTGTCTGGTAACCATCCCTTTTTCTATTCTTTTCTTTTTTGTATCATCTTTGTACGAATTAGAATAATGACATCAAATTTATGGTTTGAGATTGAAGGTCGGAGAAGACCGAGATTGGAAGCCCTTGAGCGGTGCTCTGGTGAGCGCCTTAGTTGGACTTGCAGCTAGCAATTTGGGGATTATTCCATGTGAATCTCCGGACTTGCGCCGTGTGATTCACTCGACAGGGCACTTCTCTTGGCTTTCTTGCTTGGTTCAGGTGATAGAAATTAAATAGCTTCTGCGACTGGTAATATAAGTGGTGTTTTTTGTGTTTGTTTTGGTTTTTTTTATGTTACAGTTGCCACAACAGTTGGGACATTGTTGGCATATTGGATTGTGCCAATGCGATCTCTTGGTCAAGACAGTTGGAAAATAGCTGCTGCTCTGATGGGTAGACAAATTGGCGGAGGTAGCTTATTTTGTTTCTAGTTTCAACAGTTGTTTCTAAGTATACTTTCTTTTTCTTGTAAATCATATGGTATCTGCATCTGTTAGTCACTGTTTCGAGTCTCGCTCCATAACTATTAAATATCAGTATCTCTGTCTTCTTTTTTGTTGTTAAATCACGATTCATGACTTGCACTTTTTGATATTGTGTAGCCGTCAATTATGTTGCCATTGCCAATGCTCTGGGTGTATCTCCATCAGTTTTTAGCTTCTGGACTAGCTGCAGATAATGTTATTTGTGCGATGTATTTTACCACATTGTTTGCATTGGCATCTAAAATACCTCCTGAGACTTCAGTATCAACCAATGGTGCGCAAAATTCTATATTTATATTTTATGATTGTTTGCAATTCGATGAAATCGTTGTTTCAGTTCTGTCATAGTTGATTAATGCACATGAAGTCCTTTGTTCCCCCTTATAAGTGTTACAAAATGTGCAGTTTCTGGCAATGCTTTATTTTGATTGTCGTCTGAGGCTAGTGGCTATGTCCATGAACTACTTAGCTGTCTCACTCTCTTTTTATCATTCATCTATTAAGTGTGTCCTCTCCTATGGAGTTATGGTGACTTTGATGTTTGGACCAAGGTTACCTCTAGAGTGCGGATTGCTCTGGCACGTGGAATGAAAACGGGAACATAAAACTTACTTTTCTTGAACGCGGTACGATAGGAGTAGGCTTCTTCAGATCGTTTAATCGAACTGAAATACGCTTGAATGGAACATGGAATTTTTTTTTTAATCAAAACAAAATATATGCAAATTTGACATATAATTACTAATAACAGAATAATACTACTAATCTCAAAATATAATTGATAAAAAAAACCACACCATTGTTAAATTTAAATTTAAAATTCATAGGATTGTGTAATAATAAAATTCCTTAGATTTGCTCACGTCTAAATCTCATAATATTAAAATATTTATCTTATTTAATTAAAGTAAAATATCTAATGCATGATAATTTGCTTACTTCTAAGTTTCATAATATCAAAATATTTAATGAGTCTTATTTAATTAAAGTAGCATATCTAATATACGTTTTGTTGGATTTCTTTTTTCTTTGAGTATTTCTTCATACTTCTCATGATGGCTTTGCAAATCAGAATGCTTATTTTCACATTCCAGTGCGCATCCATGATTTGGAATGGACATTCCAAAACATAAATGGCAGAGGTTTTTCTAGCAACCTAGGATTGGATTTGGTTATTGGATTGTACTGTGGCAGATGCTGGAATGGAGAGTGGGTCTGAGCCTCAAAACAAGCTTCCTGTTCTACAGATGTTACTGCTGTTGCGTGTCCTTAACTATCTGCAAGGCTATTTCTTATCTCTCAAAGTTTTTGGGGATTCAGTGAGGTATCCTCCCAGCTGTATCGGCCGTCAACTGCATTTCCTACCCAGTTTAATCAACTTGCACCATCAGGGGAGGTTTTAACTTTGATTCTGCTGCAGGTAAGTTGAATTTATGACACAATACATCTGTGTTAAGTTGGCTTGCATGACATTAAAGGCCCTGAAGAGTTCATATATGTGAGATTCTGTTGTGTTTTTTCTTTTTAAAATTTGGTGGTAAAATTTAACTCTCAACTTGTAAAAGATGTCATGTTCATTCAATTTCTATTTACCTTATTTCGAGGAACAGGTATGTTTCACCGTGGTGGGTGCCAGTGGAAACATATGGAGTGTGATTCAAACAGCGCCCAGCATTTTCATGTTTGCTCTTCTCCAGATTGCTATCCATCTCGGCTTAATCCTTGCATTGGGAAAGCTATTCCGGTTGGACCTAAAGCTATTGCTTTTGGCATCAAATGCCAATGTTGGAGGCCCAACAACCGCATGCGGAATGGGCACAGGTAAAGGGTGGAGTTCTTTGGTTGTTCCTGGTATTCTTGCGGGCATTTTTTGGAATCTCCATTGCAACCTTTCTTGGATTTACTTTTGGAGTGACCGTCCTGAAATTCAAGTAAAACATTGAATTTTCTAAATTTGCTAACCTGACATTGGAAATTAACTCTATGCTTGTTTCTTTATGTTCTTCTTTTAAGGAGTGAACTAAGCTTTCTCAAATATTGGTCCATTAATTTATGACGTTTGATGCAAATATATATTTGGAAGAACTATTCCTCAATGGAACTTTGGAGAAGACAATGAGTATGTTTTTTTTTATCTCATTGACGTTTGGTGCAAATATATGTTTGGAAGAGCAATTCCTCAATAGAACTTTGGAGAAGATAATGAGTATGATTTTTTATCTCATTCAAAAATTTTGGTTTTTATCTCATTCAAAAATTTCGTCACTTACGGATAGTAATAGTACCACGATGCCCAGTGGAACAACTGTCTCTTAATAGTTCACACACAAAGCTGGAAGTGTTGTCATCGAATCTTATGCCACGTGAAACTTCATTGCATGCACAAAGCAACAAGTATATACAATCCAAAAGATACAATACTCTATCCATTTCACAATAACTGTCTTTTTAAGATTGTGCATTTAGATTAAAAAATAATTAATTAAAAATAATTTCAAGGGTTAATAACTATAAACTTTATGACGTTTCACATATTTTAACTAAATTGTCTCTCACGTTTCAATATTATATTGTAAAACCCTCACAATTGTCTCGTTACACTAAACAGTCTTTCTGTAGTTAAAAATGAGGATATATCATTAGTCAAAAGAGAATTTGGTCAAAATAAGTTTTTTATTTCATATTAATGACAAAAATACCCCTAAATAACTCAAATCTTTGATCAACGTATTAAAAAGATGGTCATAATCTCATATTTACCTCTCTCCAAATTATTGCAAGTCCGACATTGCTCACTTGATTCCTCTTCAAATGAATCTCTACCAACAAACTACTATTTGCAGTACCCATAATTTGAAGAACCTATATCTCAATCACCTAAACACCTAATAATTTTATAACTTTTCAGATTCTATTCCAATCAGCCAGCCATGGATGTCGAGGAGCGGCTTGATAGATAGCTCCTCAAGAGCTAAGCAGTGATCCAACACTACATTCAACAATGTTGACAAAGCCTCATCTGCTTTCCACGCCTAACTTTTTTTTTCTATAGCATTGAGTTTAAAGAGTCCCATGCCAAGCTTTATCTCATCCTTTCTCTCTCTGTGTCTTCCTCTGCCACCTTGTCGAATGGACTTTTCTCTACTTGTTTCGATCATCAGATCAGTCATTGGTCATTCTAGGGCACACGTTCTCAGGCTATGAAATGATTGGTATTCTCATCATTTTGACTGTTGTGGTGGTGTTCAAAGTGTTGGCGGATCTATTTTTGGATGATCAAGGGCTTGCGAATGTTGAATTCCTATCGTTCCTTAGCGACACCATTTCCTTAGTTGCTACAACTGATGTTTAGGCTATTGTGTCACATGTTTGATCTCACATTTTTTTCTTATGATTTGGAAGGAATTGGATTGTTAGGGTTACAATTTTCTAGATTAATATAAGGTATCTAATAATCTTTGATATGATTAATTGATTTTGAATTGTAATTTAGATCATGATTAAGGTGAATTCTTTTCACTGATAGTGCATTAGGAAATTGCTAGTTGTTGGAATGTGAGTTTTATTTGGGAGGGAAGTTGGGTTTTTTATACGAAATGAAGATTGCTTCTCAACTTCAAATTCTCAAGAAAACTTATGTTGGTTTCTGTCTTTCTTTTTTTTTTTTAATAATTCTCTTTTGTTTCATTTCTCGTTGCTTAATTGTATGCTTGTGCTAATTATTGAAATGCAACTTTCTTCTCTGCTTATATTTTTCCCCATTTTATGATACTTTGTTGTGTTTCATAATTTGAGTTTCACATTTGTGATTAAAATGAAAATGGATGAAAAAAGTGTTTTTGAAATAGAGGATTTGTATTTCTCGAAGCTCTATTTACCATCCCCGGTGTTTAGGTTTATATATGAGTAGACGATTGTCATTTCATAAGAATTTAACTAGTAAATGGTCATTTTAATGATAGAAGGACTAAACAGTGTAACGGAACAAACGTCAAAGGGTTTTTAGTATAATTTTGAAATGTGAGAAACGAATTTGTTAAATATGTCAAATATTAGAAGTTTATAATAATTAACCCTAATTTCGATTGACATTGACTAATATACTTTTAATTATTTTCAATTAAAACTCTACATTAGCATTAATGAGAAAACATTTAATTAAAAGAGAAAAATGAGATGATGATAAGAGTAAATTTAAAAAAACATATAATTAATGTTACATCGATAATTAGTAATATAAAATGATAATTATGATGAGATTAAAAAATATATATATATAAGACGACACATTCTGTGAATAGGAGGAAGCACAATAAAAAGCATTGACGTTAGTGTAGCGCACCTCCAAATGAGCGAGAAGGAAGGAACTAGGAAGTAATTGCCAGAATTCCTGAATTCAGGACTTCTTTAACATCACCATTACTCCACTCCGCTCTCTCTCCTTCACTACGAATCCGACCACGCCACTTCCATAACCGCCATACCATTTCAACCAGCTGTTGCTCAAAATGCAAACCCTCGCATGGAAGAATACATAGAACGACATTCTCGCCTTCTCTCATACGCTCTAAGAACACTAATAAATTGATTCGACAGCTAAAACTCTGTTCACAGCTCTAGTGCCCTATCATTTCTGCTGACGATCATTAGGGCACATGGACGGCTCTCTTCGCCACCGGCCATTTCAGTTTCTGGTAAACCCCCCCGGCTCCCTTCAAAACCACACAATATAAGCTCACCTCAATATGTTTGATTTTTGCTTTGAAGGTCTGAAAGGACAAAGATTGGGAGCATGGTGAGTACATTGGTTGCGCTAGCGGCGATTAATGTTGGAATCATTCCTTATGAAACGGTTGCGTATTCGGTGGTCTTGGATTTCCTACTGCCACTAACGGTACCTTCGCTCTTGTTTAGAGCAGACTTGCGTAACGTCATACATTCAACTGTAACATTGCTCTTGGCTTTCTTGCTCGGTTCAGGCATCTCCTCAACTGTATTTTTGTGCGCCTTATGTACCTAATTAACACAAACAAGCAATTCATAGAAAGAAAAGAATAGCAAGCTTAGGAAGCAGCCTGATATCTAGTTTTTTCAAATTTTAACAGATAAAAGAGTGTAATCTATATACGTATATACGTCTTGGATTGTTATAGTTAACTGGTGGAAGCTATAGAGTCCTGGTATTGTTCGACAGAAGGTATAGAATGTTAGTAGCGAGGAAGATTGTAAGTTTCTCTATGATCATGTAATTTCTCTCACTTTAGCTCTTTCCTTTTAGTTTCCTCTTTTCCTCTTTTTAAAATTAGTCTATAAATCACATGACATAAAAAAAAGATCTGATAATGGTTTGGCAAGAGATGATTGACCCAAGAATGTGGTTTAATTTGTAAATCAGGGTAAAAAAAAAAAATAGAGAAATTGGGTAAATAAAAAAATATTTATAAAAGTAGAATATATCAAAAATTATTCAGCGAAAATGAGTAGTCAACATGTTCGTCCGCCAGTTAAACTATCAGACGTTACTGTGCATATTATACTCCGTTAAAAATTTACTGTTGTTCGTCCTTCAATTTAACTAGCGGACGAACATCATTCCTAAAAAAATATGTTAAGATTCCTTTGAGGGAATCTTTGCTCAGCAATAGAGATGAAAAATAATATTATATTATATTTATTATATAATAATTATAATACTATAATAATATATAATAAAAATATATATTATACTTTATAGAATATTATAGTGGGGGACTAGCGGACGAACAACAGTTAATGATTTTTAACATAACATAATTTGCATAGTAACATTCGTCAGTTTAACTGGCCGACAAATATGTTAACCATCTATTTTTGCTAAATAATTTTTTATCTACTCTACCTTTATAAATATTTTTTTATTTACTCTATTTCTCAAATTTTTTAATGTTTATAAAAGTAGGGTAAATAAAAAATATATTTATAAAAGTATAGTCGATAAAGAATTATTTAATGAAAAGAGGTGGTCAACATGTTGGTCCGCCAGTTAAACTGGCAGACGTTACTGTGCAAATTAAACTCTGTTAAAAATCATTAATTGTTATTCGTCCACCAATTAAACTAGTGGATGAACATTATTCTCAAAATTTTTGAGAATGATGAGAATTTTTTATTCTCACGAGTCAACAAATTTTTTTATTTAAGTCAAAATTTTATTCTCAATGTATTTTTTAATCTCCTACTATAATATTCTATAAAGTATAATATATATATAATATTATAAATTATTATAATATTATATTATATTATTTTTCATCTCCGTTGCAAGCAGAAATGACGCATCATCTCTGCTTGCAGCGGAGATGAATCTCTGCATATTTTTTTTGGAAATGATGTTCATCCGCAACAGTAAATAATTTTTAACGAATTGTAATATATACAGTAATTTCATGCAATTTAACTGGCAGACGAACGTGTTGACCATTTCTTTTCACTAAATAATTTTTAATTTGTTTTACTTTTATAAATGTTTTTTTATTTGTCCTATTTCTCTAATTTTTTTTTTACCCTCATTTACAAATTGATCCCAAAAATGTTGCTTTAAGTACACGCGCCATGCAAGGGGTTTCTTAAACTGTACGTTTTACCTTGGATTTGTCAGATTTCTATACGTAGTAGCGTAGGAAACATGCGGCTATTTTCCCATGGAGTTAAAACTTTTAATAGTGTATCATGTGCGCTTAGTTTGTTCTTTTTAATTTTAATTTTTATGACTTTCTATCATGCTTGACTTAATAAATTGATTTTTCTTCTTGACAACTACATTGGATTTTCTGATGGTGCCTATGCGATCACTTGGTCAAGATAATTGGAAAATAACTGCTGGTTACATTGGGGGATGTAAGGTGTTGCCTTACATGGTATTGTATATTGCCTTTGGCACATAATTAAGGTTCAGGGAGTTAGAAGAACTAGCTGCATCTCCATACTGAAGGGTGCTGTTCCTCTTACTGTGATATGCTGCTATTTCCTATTTGTGCTTATATTTATTGCAGTAAAACATTATTCAATACTGAGATCTTGTTTGAGAGATGTCTGCATTTACTCAATACTTGGATGCTGCTGCCTGCTCCCATTGTATATTTTTTCATGGATGCATTATTTCACGAACCTCTTTATGGAAACCATAATTTCTTTGTTGTTTCAGCTGTTAATTATGTTGCAATTTCAGAGGCTCTTAGTACATCTCCATATGTGGTAGCTGCAGCAATTGCTGCAATGTTATTTGTGCGATGTACTTTATACAGTCCGAGACTAACACCTATAGATCGAGGAGGTAAGTGCACATATCGAGTATAATACAATATAGGAGTATCGAATGTCAATCCCTCAAGAACTAAAAATACTGGTATTAACTTTTTCTCTATTATTTAATCGACAAATTTAAGAGAATTAATTAACTAATTAAAAACTAAAATAAATTAATTCGTCAAACTAGAATAATGAAAATATGAACTAGTGGGAAAAAAGCGATAAGTATGACAAATTACACTCAAGTATTAAATCCTTTTAAGACTTATTAAGAAATTAATTTTTCAATAATATAATCTAATTATATATTTATGGAACCGTGGAAATCCCTCTAGTATGTTAACGTCCTTCTCAAGATCATTGACATTCTAGGTTGATTAATTGAAATTTCTTTCTAATTAAATTCCCCTAAAATTGCATTATATTTTTTTGAATTTCACTATTAAGTTTGACTCTAATCCAGAGGATTTATTTTATCCTATCTCTAGGAGTACATGCAACTCTTTTCAATTGTGCTAAATTTATTCAATAACTCGATTTTTTAATCTAAGTTTAAAAAATTAAAATAAAAATCAATATTTTGGATATATTAATTCAAGAAGATAAACAACAAACACATTTGAATTCCATAAATAATAAAAAGATGGTATTATCTAAAGAAAATCACAATTCAAAACTTATCTTAGGCTTTATCATACCCAAGTGTCTAACTAATTTAGTTTATAATGGAATTACTAGTTAATATCAAAATAATCATCAAAATAAAAAGAAAATAAAATAGAAAAGTTTTCATAATAAAACTCTTGTATTCTTTAATTCTTTTCAAGCTTGATAGATAACCAATAATTCTCCTATTATGGATAACTTTTTCTCCAGAAAAATAAAAATAAACAAAAGAGTTATCTCTAAAAAAATAAAATAAACAAAAACTCTCTCCAGAAAATAATAATCATAAACAAAAACTTTCTCTTTTATTTATAATCTCTTTTTCCCCTTCAAAATAGGAAAAACATCATCATCCATCAATTAGGAATCCTCCACCAATTAGGAATAATAATAAATCTTTTTTTTTTTTAATAGGAGCCAGTGAAACTTCCTCAAAAAATCTACTGCACATATCCTTCCTAAATTGTGTTAGGAATGGATTGAAATTCTGTCTAAAAAAAAAAATCAGAGCTGACCCTAAATTATCAAATTTTTATTTGATCCCTAAACTTCTGAAATTGCACAATTCTACCCAAAAAACTTTCATAATTCATCAATAAACTCCAATTTTTAGGATTTCCTATAAAACTAGATTTAAAAATACTTAAAATACAGAACTATCAGTACTTCTTGCTTCTATTTGCATTGGCCTCTAAAATTTCTCGCGAGGATTCAGCATCAACCATAGGTATGTGTTTCGCATCAGACATTTAGGATGATGCATGTGCATTGGTGGATGATAAATTCGTATACTGTTGCATTTGTGCACTATAGTTTTAGGCATTTGAGAATAAAGTTTTGTTTTTTCTGCTTTTCTTATCTTTTCTTTTTTCAACAATAAAACCCCCTTTGGATGGTGGGATGGAAGGGTTTTATCACTTTAAAATACTGATATTACATACCCTACATGGTAATGGCTGCATGCCTGCGACTTAAAAACATATTCGTTTTAAGAAAAAGTAACGCTGTTACCGAGATTACATAATCATATGATTACCACCGCTATAAGTAACTTATATCAAAACACGAGTCTCTTTCACAGGGGCTGAAATGGATGTGGAGTTTGATTCTGCAGGCAAGATCTCTGTGCTGCAGATTGCTACAGCACTCGCTATGTCCTTTACGATATGTAAGGCTGCTACATATCTTGCACAATTTTGCAAGATTCAAGGAGGAAGTCTTCCAATTGTAACGGCTATAGGTGTCATTTTAGCAACAGCATTTCCAACTTATTTGGTGGTCTTGCACCTGCTCGTGAAACTATTGCTCTGGTTCAGATTTAGGTCATTAAAATACATCCAATTTACTCTATTAGCCCATATTTTAAGGGTTTCTCTTTAATGGTATCAGGCTTTTTAGTTTTGCTAGTTTTAATCAGAGTTTCACTTGTTGAATTTAAGGTTCCAAAGTACTGCAAAGTATCTCTCTTTGATATATCTGGATCTATTTTTCTCTATTTATTTCATATTTCTTTGTTCTTATATTCTTTTGCCATTTATTTGAGCTTAAAATGTAGGAAAAAATTTTTTTATGCAATTTTAATATCATGACAATGATTCTAAGCATAAAGAGAGACCAATAAGACCAATATTTTTTACTCAGAATCAACATTACCATTATCCATGACATATTTATTATATTTCATACAGTATTGTGCTTTGCAATTTCTAAATTCTATGCAATTCTGAGACAATAGTATCTAAATTTGAATTTCACTCATACGAAAGACTAGTAATTTCTCCTGGAGGTGGATTAAACAAGAAATGTAAACGTTTTACATGGGTTGCTGTTGCAACAGGTTTTTTTCGCTATGGTTGGTGATAGTGGGAGCATATGGAATGTCTTCAAAACAGCACCGAGTATTTTCTTGTTTGCTCTAGTTCAAGTAACTGTGCATCTTGCTGTGATCATTGGATTTGGAAAATTATTAAACTTAGATTTGAAGCTGTTCCTTCTGGCATCAAATGCCAATATTGGAGGCCCTACAACAGCATGCGGAATGGCTACAGCAAAAGGATGGAATTCTCTCCTTGTTCCTGGGATTCTTGCAGGCATTTTGGGGTTGCTATTGCTACTTTCCTTGGCATTGGTTTTGGAATCATGGTTCTTAAATACTTGTAGAAGTATCAGTACTAAATAATAGCATCACCATACCGTGTACATCAAAGTTAAGATTATAATTAATTTTCTGTAGTATAAAATTTAAAGCTAAAGCACATGGAAATCACCTTGCCTTGCATTTGTGTGGTTCATGCTATATGGGTATAAACACTTAATATTGAATTCTACAGATCTGCCTTTTCTGATTCATGATCATGGTGAGCTAAAAACTTCACACAAGTCAGTCAGCACACACTGTCTTTACTTCCTCCTGCAATATAATAATCGCATAACCTATTGTTTAAGCTCTTCATGTACCAACTTCAGTTCTGGATCAACTATTTTATTCTTGTCTCAGGATGCCATTGTCTCACCCATGGGTTTCAAATCCAGGATCTCTCCCTTTATTAAATGGGAGAAAATATTTGCCTCATGTTTTGTTTCTTGAAGCATATTCTATTGCCTTTTGCATCATTATATATTGGATGTAAGCATATTGTTGTACTTCCCCCATTTCAGCCAATAGTCAACTGTACTTTCATTACCCAAATAAAAGTCAATCGTACTTGCAGCAGTAGCTTATATATCTAGATCCTACACTATGGTCAAATCATCAGTTCTAATTAGAAGCACTGCTCACGTGGTCAGAATTGATAATAATGCATATTTTCCCCATAAATCATGAATTAACACAAACAATTGACTCTGCTTCTTCTTTAAATTGGTGGGATATATAATGCAACAAACTGACAGGGACTTTCACTTGCTGGAGAACACAATAATGTACCTTAGATATATATGAGTGCTTACTATAATTTTGCATGGCTAACATGCATACATGGTTGTGTGTGTGTTTTGTGGTTCTGCTTTAATTTATGTCTCTTCCAGATTATAAGGGGCAATATATAATATATCAAATGTTTTGACCTTCTACATAAACCAATTCACACATTGAAAGCATGTAGAATGTTATTTACTAACAAATGTCAGTGTAGATGTGTCCGAATCATGCTTTTTTTTTTTCTATATTGTGAGATGGCCTACTATAAAGCAATGTTGTGGTGTATAAACTCTTTTAAGCTTGTAGAAATCGCAACGTGTCTACTTTTGCAGGCTTGGTGTAAGGGCCTGCTTCCATAGCAACCTCTCTAGCAAGAGCATAAGATGATGAGCAACATCACTATCAAGATCAGGCTAACATTCCTTCTGGTGTTTCTTGGATGGATCATGATCTGGGTTAGGTTGCCAACAAAGGCTTACAAAATACATGGACTCCAAAGCACGAGCAAGCTCAATTCCACGTATTTTGGAGGACAAGGTTTTTTTTTTTTTTTGAAAAAAGAAAAAAATAATGGTTGTAAAGTTCTGTGTCGTTCTTCTGAATCTCTAGTTCACTCCCTTTCATTTTTTTACAGGGACAAATCTTCTGTTATTTTCATTCCCTATAACATGCATAGCAGCTTTTGGTTGTGTTTCTCTCCATTTTCAGCAGAAACTGAGAAAATCCCGCTCCAAAAGGTTATTTTTCTTTCAATCTTCCACTTTTATTATATAATGCAACTGTAGTAACCATACTGCCAATCTGCTATGTCTTGAGCTGATTGCAGTGTTCTTACAAATCGGTTGTCCTTCTTGAGATGTCCAATGCTTCTGATGGCTCCTTTTGGAATTGTTACTGCAAAAGAAATTACTTTTGCAGCAATGTTTATTGCACTCATGATCTGGCCTCTTGCCAACTACTTGTATGTCAGTTTTGTTCATCTCCACATGCATAAACAACGCGAGAAAGTGTAAGTTAAGAATATTCCTCTCCCTTGCTATTAATTTCAATTCATATTTCTCATTCTTCTTGTTGCTTCGTTAATATGTTTCTTTTCCAAATTTAATCTTCCGCTTAATTATTGGCTTTGATAGGTGGCAAGCGAAGTTTCGAAGTTTATCACTGAGACTTGGTTATATAGGAAATATATGCTGGGCATTTTTCTATTCTTTCCAGTAACTCGAGGATCTTCAATTTTACCTCTTGTTGGATGCACAGCTGAGTCCAGCATCAAGTATCATATTTGGCTTGGCCATATCTCAATGATTCTTTTTGCTGCAAATACCATAGGTTTTATCATATACTGGGCAATGACTAGTCAAATGGCTCTGGTGCTTGCAATATTTCATTATTTATCCTGGTTAATATTGTGTGGTTAGACTCTTTAATTCAATGACTTGGATGTTTGTGCAATAAAGATGAAAAAGATGTGGAATCTCTTCAACTTTTGTGCGGTTATAGTTTTGTTGTCCCTTTTCTGTTGGAAGTCAATTGTGTTGTCTTTTTTGTTTGGAAGTAATGGGTGACCTGAAGGTGAGTTTAGATTCCTTTTGCTCATACCTTTTCCTGATCTATTATCTTTATCATGTCAATTGGTATTCCATAAAGAGAATTCACCATCTATGACCATAAATAAATCGACATCAATAATAGAGAACAGGGGAGGAAAAATTATTAGGACAACAGGCCTATACTCTCTGGATAGCTGTGCAGGAGAGCCTGTATAGTTGATATTTGAGTGATGCATGAGGTCGATAACCCCTGTGCTGGGTGTTTTGACATTAAATAATATTTGAACTTGTAAAATTGCTGTTAGATTCAAGAGTTCTGTGCATTAAACAAAGTGAATTTTACAGTGACATATATACATATAGTGTGTTTGTGTAAACTTTTTAAATTATATGTATAATTTATTAATTATTAGTGATAATTTTATTAAATATAAAAATTATCCAAAATGATAAATAATTCGATATATTAATGAAATTATAAACCTATTGTTTATAATTGACTAACATAAGTGCAACAAGATTGGAAAAGAAATCAAAATCATGTACGGCGTATTTCAAGACTCTGTCTTTATAGAATTTTCCATTATTGTTAATGCTTCCTATATGCCCTGAACAAGGTGTTAATTGGGATATGCAGATGCTAGAGTGGAGCAAAACTTGGGTATCAAATGTTGCCGGAGAGATAGCAATTGTACTTGCATTGGCAATGTGGGTGACTAGTTCTCATCGTATTAGGCGCAAAATGTTCGAGGTTTTCTTCTACACTCACCATTTGTACATTCTTTATATAATCTTCTATGTATTGCATGTTAGGGCTGCCTAGTTCTGCATGATCTTGCCTGGGATCTTCCTCTTCCTTATTGATCGATACTTGAGATTCTTACAGTCAAGGCTGCGAGCTAGATTAGTCTCAGCTCGCCTCTTGCCATGTGGCAGCATTGTGCTGAACTTCTGCAAGAGTACAGGTAAGAACACATTTAACCCAGATGCAGACAATGAAACAATCCATATATATTTTCTAAGTTAATATTCACTTAAAATTTTCCTTCCTAGGGCTGTATTATAATCCAACAAGCACACTATTTTTGAATGTGCCTACCATTTCAAAGCTACAATGGCACCCTTTTACTGTGACTTCAAACTGCAATATGGAACCAGATCAGCTAAGTATAGTTATTAAAAGACAAGGAAGTTGGTCTCAAAAGCTTTACCAAGAAATTTCATCTCGTCTTGAATTGTCTGTTGAAGGCCCCTATGGACCTACTTCGTCCCATTTTCTAAGGTTAATTTCCTATTATGGTAGAAATTTTTAGTGGTTACTAGTATGATACGCTCATCAAATTTTTTTTCTTCTCCTCCCCCCCCCCTTCCCTCCAAACCACAGGCATGAGCTACTGGTGATGGTCTATGGGGTAGCGGTATCACTCCATCTTCATAATCCGACAGATCATTTTTGAAAGCGCATAACCAAACCACCACATTCCATAAGTCCTTCTGGTTTGTGCATTCAAGAACTCAGCTGATCTTGCAATGCTAAACATCTTGCTTCCCATCAATGGCACACCTGCCCAAATTACTCAACTGCAACTGCAAATTGAAGTTTATATCACTCTAGAGAAAGAGCAGCCTATCACAGATACAGAAAAGCTCCTTCAAATAACATGGTTTAAGCCAAGTCAAACAAACTCAACTATCACTGCAGCTCTAGGACCCAACAGTTGGCTATGGCTTGGTGCAATAATCGCATCATCATTTGATATGTTCCTCCCGTACTAGGTATTGTCACTCATTACTATATTTACCCTATTGTTCATAACACTGAAGAAGTATACCACTTTTCCTATTTTGTGCTGTGGGATATGTTGTTGGTTCTGCGTTTATTATTGCTTCCAGTGCAGCCTTACTTTGATGGAAGAGAAGCAAATTAAGAACATGGAAGTGACAACTCCGCAAGCATCACCAGCCTCATGGTTTAACAGTGAAGATAGAGAGCTGGAAAGCCCTCCTCAACACCCCTTGTCCAAGCTGCCAAGGTACATTTTGGTGCGAGACCTGACCTCAGGAGTGAGCCTCTACTACAACACTAGACTGTTACCATCTTAATTCGAAATTTTGTGTGTGTGTGTGTGCGCGTATATATTTGATGAATTGACTGTTAGTTTTCTTGTTTTTAGTTAATAAAATGCAGGAATATTATTTGAGTGCAAAGAATCAGATGTTGGAGTGCTAGCCTGCGGGCCAAGGGCAATGCGACATGATGTTGCCAAAATTTGCTCTTCTGGGTTTGGCAGATAACCTTTATTTGAGTCTATTAGCTTTGACTGGTGAGCGTTGCCATTTTATTTTGAAGGCCGGGGCCCGTTGGTGTGGTGGATATGTAATGGAGTTATAGAGGAAAACCCTCCTCTACTGATATGATAGGATAAAGGTTTCTTGTATCTGTGTGCCGTGCGAAATATGTACGTAAGTTGTGACTCTTCCTTCTAAAATGAATCCAGGAAAATATAAATAAAACAGAAACGATACGACATGTTATAATAATATTTATATATTTATTTAAAGCAATGCAATTGGGGGGGACGGCAAATAATTATCTGGTTTTTCAGCTCCTAAACCAAAGTTGAAGTGGGAAGAGGCCTTTTATTGTCTGAACAAAGATTACAATATTATGGACAACGATTTGTTATTATTTTTTGTGTCAGCCTTGACGATAAGGAGTAGCTGATTGATAATTTGCAGGAATTAATCAACTCGACAACCTCATAGAAGAGAGTAAAAGTATTTTGTTCTATATCGATTTAACCATCCGAATTTTGTACTGCTTGTTTTGGTTTTTGCTTTCAGGTTTACACGGTTAGAGTATCTTTCTGAGTGGTTTCATGGAGAATCTAAGTGATTAATATATTATTTTTCTTTTAATCATCCTCTTCCAAATATTTCACGAGCACTTGCTACTATTTCAATGATATTTTTTTTAACAACCTCCCACTTTTTTTTTTTTGTATTAGATAATAATAATAGTGAATTTGGGTTATAGATAATAATAATGATAATAATATTAATAGCGAATTTGAGTTAACATAAGCCACGCCTTTGTAATATCTACGTATTTTTAACTTCTTAAAAATATCCGATAATCACTTCACTACCAATGTTGTGGTTACTTTTCTATAGATACAGTATTATGATATCGTATTTAGTATTTTTAAGTGTTTAGATAATAATTTGTCAGTATATGTAATTATTTATTATTTTAAATAAATTTATTTTTAATAAAATTATTATAAATGATTAATAAATTACATATAATTTTAAATTTTACACAATATCACCATATATATACTTGACTGTAGAACTTACCGAGATAAAGATACTATTAAATTTAGTTAAATATAAGCCACTAAAAAGTGATTAACATATAGATAGAAACGTTAAGCTTATATTATCAAAATTTTGTCAATTAGAATCAAAACATATTCAAACTCTGGTTATTTGTAAAAAAAAAAAAAAGAAAAAGAAAAATATTTTTATATTTTAATATTTAATGTGTTCAAAAAAATTGAATAATAAAAAATATTTTTTAATTAATAAAAATTTAAGTCATTTTATTAAAAAAAAAAAAAAACTCTATTCAAAATATGGCACAGCTAAATAGCCAAAGTTACATGCAAAGCTTTAGGTTATTATTGTCAAAGCTAGAACATGGCAAAGGAAAAGGCACATCCAAGCCAAATGACCGTTATTATTATTATTATGGCTGTTGTTTGAGATTCCAAGATTGTTGCTTTGCTTATGAGAATCGCTTTTCAAATGTAGGACAAATTAATCCCATCTATTATGTTTTTCGTATCATTTTATAATCAGACAATTAAGGTTAATATAGTATTTTATATTTATATTATTTTTTTAATATTATCCAAATCGAAAAAAAAAAAAAAGAGATTTATTCAAAAATTCAAACAGCTAAAAAATTGACTCTCTCATCTCTCTTCTTTCTCTCTCCGAATATAAGAGGGAGAAAAGGAAAACCTCCACTTCCTTTGCACTCTTCAGTCCTCGACCTCCGCGAGTCTCACCTCCTTGACCTCTTTTTGCGAGACGCCATCGTTTTCCTAGATAGTTACCTACTCTCCATCTCTTGCAGTTTGGAGGAATAAGCAACTTAGAAATATTTGAATTTTTAGCAAAAAAATATGCTATACTCTCTGCGATTTATGTTCCATCATAGTTTCAAATGTTGTGAAGCAATAACATCACCAGATGAAAATAAGGGACAACTCTAACAATTGAAAGACTAGTGGAAACGAAGGCACGTCAAAATAATTTACAATGATCACAACAAGAATGAAATGAAAGAAACCTAAATTTTAAATGAATAATTTTTCAGTAATTTTAATGCAAGTACATAACATTATTCAAAGCATCGAGCTTTTGATTGTTTAAGGTATATGCAATGCAATCTTGGACACATCAAGTCTGCCAAAATAGAGGTTTTCCTTTTCTTCTCTTATATTGGGAGAGAGAAATAAGCGAAATGAGAGAGCCAATTTTTTAGCTGTTTTGATCTTTAGATAAAATTTATCTTTGTTTTGGATAATATTAAAAAAAATGATATAAATGTGAAATACTATATTAACTTTAATTGTCTAGTAAATTAATTATCAAGATTAAATGATATAAATCTAAAGATAAGATTATAAAATGGTAACTGGTATTATGACACCCAAAAATGATCCATTGGTTTTTCCATCTATTTGTTCAGTACAGTCTCAGCTCGGAGAGTCATAATATTGCCCTGTTAGCCGGTCACGAGCTTATCCACAATTTTCCCCCGAAACCTCTTGGCCTTCCACGGTCATGTTTATGTTAGCATGTGTCAAGGGTTTGTCTAACTCCCCAATAAGCAATTTCCTGCATTCCCAAATTACAAGTCAACTTGTCTATCACACATTCCAACAACAACTGACACGTTATTTGTCTCACAAAACCATCTTTCACGCACAGTTCCTTCAATTTATTCACTTATTATATAACAATCCTTCCTTACTATAAAATGTCTATTAAATGAACACACTGACATGAAAGACTTAGAACCACCTGTGGGCAACAATTTTCCCACACATACGCATATATATATAGAGAGAGAGAGACAGAAATGTTTTCAGGGCCAAGTGAGAGTGTTTCTGCTCAAGCAATGAAGATCATCTTATCAGCCATAAGAATATTGGTAGCATTAGTCTTTCTTGGTTACATAATGATTTGGGCCATGAAGACCACCAACACCTATTATTTAAATTGGCTGCCTCATATTGATGCAAAAACCAATTCCACCTTCTTTGGAGAACAAGGTTGATATATCTTACGTGTGTGTGTGGCGCGTGCTTTTTCATCATTTTATCTATGACAAACTAATTTATGAGATAGCATTTCATATTTCATTGGTTCTTTTTCCTCTGAAATTAATAGGTTCCTACATGCTGGTCTATATATTCCCCATTCTGTTTATTGCTACCTTAGCCTGTTTATACCTTCATCTGGGAAAGAAATATGCTGATGATGGCACCAGGTAACTAAAGGTTTATAAAATAAGTATGCTCTATCTATTAATCTCTGTTATAATTTAGAAAGGGAATGTAATTGTAACTAATTAAAATCATGGATTCTCGAAAACAGCAAAGTCCATTCTTGGATTGCTTGGGGCAGACGTCCGGTGCTGGTGAAAGGTCCTTTTGGCATTGTTTCTTGGATAGAGCTATCATTTCTGGCCTTGTTCATTGCGTTATTGGCCTGGTCTTTGTATTCTTACTTGCATGCGATGTTCCCACATGCTGCCTCTATGGCTACAGAATTGGGGTTGCAAGTGTAGGGATTTATTTTCCTAAAATTTTCCCGTTGTCTCAAAAGATTTTCAAGTTTCATTTTGTTTATTTGGTTATGTACGTTTTTGGCAGGTGGGAAGTCAAGTTGGAAAGCTCAGCTCTAACTCTAGGATTTGTTGGAAATGTCTGTCTGGCCTTTCTCCTCTTTCCAGTAACTAGAAGATCCTCAGTTTTGCAGCTTCTTAGTCTTACGTCAGAGGCAAGCATCAAGTACCATATATGGCTAGGCCATATTGCTATGACCATCTTCACCGCACACGGTTTATGTTACATTGTCTTTTGGGCGAAAACCCATCAACTGTCACAGGTGAAGACTAGTACAATTCTCAATTTGGTTAAGGAAAATGTGCATTTCAGCTTAAATATTTGCAAAACTATGTCTTTCTGGGTGGCAGATGCTCAAATGGGACCAGTTCTTGATTTCAAATGTGGCTGGAGAAATCGCTCTGCTATCTGGATTGATCATGTGGGTAACCAGCCAAAGACGAATAAGGAGAAGGATTTTCGAGCTCTTCTTCTATACTCATTATCTATACATTCTTTTCTTTGTCTTCTACGTATTTCATGTCGGCTTCTCTCGTTCTTGCATCGTCCTTCCTGGTTTCTACCTCTTCTTGATTGATAGATTTTTGAGATTATTACAATCTCAGCAGAGAATCCGCTTTGTCTCTGCCCGCATTTTGCCATGTGAAACAGTAGAGCTAAATTTCTCCAAAAGCCCAGGTGAAGTTCAAAACTAGTAATTAATTTATTTGATACTTTCTTGTGCAAATATATTACATATAGCAAATAAAGTTTTAACACTTAATTGCCAGAGTTGAGCTATGCTCCGAGAAGCACTGCATTCATAAACGTGCCTATAATTTCCAAGCTACAATGGCATCCTTTTACTATCACATCCAGCAGCAATATGGATCCAGAGAGTTTAAGCATCATCATAAAATGTGAAGGAAATTGGTCTCATAAGTTGTATGAGATCCTGTCATCCCCTTCACCAGTGGACCGTCTAGATGTCTCCATTGAAGGACCTTACAGTCCTCCAACCCATTTTATGAGGTGATCATTTTCTGAACGGAAGTCAAATCATTCTTTTCTTTGTTGTATGGTTGAATTAGAAATGGCCATGATGTTCTGCAGGCATGACTTGCTAGTGATGGTGAGTGGAGGAAGTGGCATAACCCCTTTCATCTCCATCATCCGAGAAATCCTCTTTCTAGCCAATACAACAAATACCACAACATCAAGGATGCTCCTCATATGTGCCTTCAAGAAAGCAGAGGATCTCACCATGCTCGACCTTCTCCTCCCAATTTCAGGCACCACACTTGACGTTTCTTGTTTGCAGTTAGAAATTGAAGCCTACGTAACCAGAGAGAGTGAATTTAGAGCAGACAACCAGAAAAAACTGAGAACAATCTGGTTCAAGCCTGAAGCAACCGATATGCCTGTTTCTGCCACCCTCGGTCCAAATACATGGCTTTGGCTTGGAGCAATAATTTCGGCTTCTTTCATCATCTTCCTTCTTCTCATTGGAATTCTCACTCGATACTATATATACCCAGTAGACCATAATACAAATATGATATATTCAATGTCTTCAAGATCTGCTTTAAACATGCTGTTCATAGGCATCTCCGCAATGATGACTGCCATTGCAGTATTTCTTTGGAACAAGAAACAGAACACCAAAGATATAAGGCAGATTCAGAACATGGATATGCCAACTCCAGGAATGTCCCCAGCTTCACAGTTCCATGATGCTGAAAGAGAACTGGAAAGCCTTCCTCACCAATCCCTTCTCCAAGCCACCAGGGTACATCTTGGTGAAAGGCCCAATTTGGAAAGTAAGCTAAATTTTTCTCTTTTTAGTAACTTGCAGGAGCTAAATTCTTTTTTTAGCAACTTGCAGGATCCACAAAACTTGTTTTGCAAACAATAACCAAGAGTAACTATTAATCTTTTTTTTTTCTAAATATTATTTAAGTCCAATTTCTAACATATTCCAACATCAAATCTTCATCACATTTAATGATTCCTTACAGAAATATTACTGGAAAGCAAAGAAGACAGTGTTGAAGTTCTTGTAAGTGGGCCAAGAAAGATGAGGCAAGAAGTGGCTGCAATCTGTTCATCCAGTTCAGTACATAACCTGCATTTCGAGTTCATTAGCTTTAGCTGGTGAGACAGGAAAAGAAGGTTACATCTTCAGATTCCAAAGATCTTATGATAGTTTCATACATGCAGTAATGATGGAAGATATATGACTGAGACTAGACAATGATACTCTCCCATTTGTCAGTTTCCAGTTTCTCATTCTCTACATACTCCAATTGGAGAATAAACATTTCAAGAACTGAGTACATCATGCCATACCCAATTACCCACCAAAACAATCTCTCTTCTGAATTCTCTTTTCTGAGCAGTTAAAAAGATAATGACAAGGTTCAGATGACTCATCTTCAAAAATTCACAGTAATTAAGACATTGACTTATCCAATTTGATATATCCTTTAAACAAGAGGAAGAAGAGAACCCTCACAAAATTTATCACAAGTTAAATGCTCCCTCTAACAAGATGAAATGTTGGAAGAGAATAATGCCTCAAGAATTAATAAGATTTAGCAAAAATTGCAACTTCTTCTGCTGGCTTGCCCGTCATCAAGCAAGTTTTAGCTCCTTGAGGCTGTTCAAAGGGGAAACATCGAATTGTTGCTCCAGTTTCTTCTTTCACCTTTAATTCATCTACATCACTGCAGTCAATAATTACAGCATAAAAAAAGAATGAATATATGTCTACTTGTGATTTGTGCTCCATTTTTACCATAGACAAAAAGATAGGAGAAAGGAGATAAGAACAACCTAGCCGACCAAGGACCCCTTGCCCATTTGCCATGGGATATTGCTGCTTTGAGTTCACCATATGAGCTCACATCCACTATGTTACTGCAAAAGAATGACTAAATAACATTAAATAGGATTGAAGAGAGAGAGAATAAACTACAATCTAAAAGAGGCTGGTTTTCAATACATTGGAAAGGATATACTAGGGTAGAATGCAATGATAGCAGCATAATAACGCTTATCTTGTAAGGACTCCCATGAAGCTTCCAGTAAATTATGCAACAAGCAATACTGAGACAATGCTGCAACATAAAACTACCAATCTTCTAGTTTGATTAAAATCCACCAAATTTCATAGAAGTATCTGGACCCATTTGAAGGAATCATAAACCAAGAATTAGATGCATAGTTTTATGTTGCAGTGCTGTCTCAGTATTCGCATTATCCATTATATGGCATACTTTGGGTAACTTAAAGGACACACTTTTTAAGAAAAAGTTTATATCCTTGTTCAACTACATTGAAGTGCAGTTATATTCTATCACATAAATTTACTTCTTAACAATCTTCTTTTGAGCACCATACACCCAAAAACCAAATATCAGGAGCATTTAAAAGTTCTAGAATTTAAGATCATCTGAACTTTTTACTCTTTCCCAAAAAGCAGTCAATGCTGCATCCTCCCTCCATATCAAGGGAAACACCACAATGAAAAGGAAGTGAAGGAAGTTCTTATAGTGCTATCAATCCCAATTCACCATTTACAAACAAAAATTTCTTAGGCAATCAACCATCAAGGGTTTAGCATAAAATTTGTTGCTTGACAAAATATAAAGTTAGACTCTAGCTCTAGAAAATAACAGTAAATCAAAGTTGACACATCAGATAATAAACAATCAGAACACTAAGCTTCAACTGATAAAAGCATGAGTAAGAGAATGCACCTATCGCGAAATGATGTTGCTCTTCCCAGAAGGGATGACTGGATCTCATCTAACTTGTCCTTGACATAAGCTTCTAAAATTGAAGGTTCCATAGATATTCCAAACACTTTTCCTTGCTTTCCAGGAACATCTCTCCTAGATACGACCACACTTCTGCTTGAAACATCCCGTGGACCGATTTCAATCCTCAAAGGAACACCCTGTGAAATCAAGGCATCATTCCAAGCATTTTTTTTTTTTAAAAAAAAAAGGATTATTAAGAAAATATAGAATAATTTAAATAAGTCTTTCTATAAAACAAATAAACATCAGCATGTCCAAACAATATAGTAATTCGTTTGTGTGATGCAATAGTTAATGAACAAAAGCTTTTCAGTTCAAATTTCCTCAGAATTTGAGAATGGGGACCAACCTTCATCTCCCAGAAATTGAACTTCCATCCTGGGGTTCTCTGATCTGAGTCATCGAGTTTAACTTTGATACCAGCAGATAGCAAAGCTTCTTTCACCGATGATGCAGCACTTAGAACTCCAGCTTTCTCATTACCCTTCTTCCATATCGGCACAATCACTACCTAGAAGGATGAAAAAACACATATGAAGGAAAATAAGCAGATCATATAACTAGCACTGACACCTATGAGAAACATGACCATTTGAAAAAACAACATATTGACAAAAAAGAAACAACTGGAGTATTAAATGGCTACCAAAACAATAAGAAAACTCAAGTACCTGTATTGGTGCAATGTTTGGGGGAAGCATTAGGCCTGCATCATCTCCATGTGTCATAATGATACCACCAACAAACCGGGTACTGATGGCCCATGATGTCTGCCAGACATGCTGCCTTTGTCCGTTTTCATCAGTGAACTGTACAAATGCACAATGTGATGTAATCGATTTCCAAAAACAATATGTAAAACTCAGTAATGAAGGAACAAAAGGGATTACAACAACAAAATTAAGAAAAACCCATTATCAAACTCAAGAATGATAATGGACAATAACAAAGTTGCTTGTATACTGGACAACACTTTGATTTATCTTATTTAACAGAAAAAAAGCATATATCCATTCAAAATGTACACAAGCAAAAAGATGAAGGAGGACTAGATAAGTAACAAGGTAATTGTAAGTTGCCCACTGATCCACAGTAAATGCACATAGAAAAAGACAAAGCAGAAGGTATTACCAAAAGTCAAGTTCTGAAATATAACTAGCAGCATAACGCATTAGTCAATCACCTGTGTTCCAAAAGCCTGAGAGAAATTTTGACCGAGGTTGTGGCTAGTTCCAGCTTGTAATGCCTTCCTATCACCCATCATAGCCTCTATTGTATACGTTCTGACAGCACCAGCAAAGGTCTCAACCTTCGATTTTCGACCTGCAATAACAGGTATTGCAGCTTGCTCATAAGCAAACTTGATATAGACATCAATCATCTGCAAAGCCTGCAGTTCAGCATCAGCAATTCATTAAATAAATGTATTACTGTGGTATGATATTTACAAGACTTCCACTGATCAATTAGATGGAAACCTCTTTTTCTGCCTCCTCAGGAGTAGCATGAGCTGTATGACCCTCTTGCCACAGAAATTCAAGAGTCCTCACAAAAGGCTTTGTGCGCATCTCCCATCTTGTGACATTTGCCCACTGAAATAGGAAAAAATACAAGACATTAAGACAAAAAGGAAAAGGAGTAAAACAAATTGCAGTCAATAGCCTGCATAATCAGAAATATTTACAATGCGGCTAAACTTTTCACCTGGTTGACCATCAGAGGAAGATCACGATAACTATGAATCCACTGAGTAAACATGTGATTCACTATGGTTTCACTAGTGGGTCGAACCTGCCACAACCTCAAGAAGTGCAACAATCAAAGCCAAAACTCAGGTCATGTTATTTCATGAACTTGAACGATCATCTTCATTTACAATCAATTTGCAATAGTAAGTAAAAGCGAGTGAATTACATAGAGAACAGAGAATGCAAATAACAAAATATGCTTCAAAATATACTCACCACAAGTTTTTCTTCAAGTTCCTTTCCTCCACCAATAGTAACCAAAGCCAATTCTGGACTGAAACCCTCAACGTGACTAGCTTCTTTCTCTATAAACGAATATGGTATAAACTGCATCCATAATCCACAATGCCAATGTTAAAAAGGAAAAACAATAACATCTCATCCACAAGAACACAATCAATGTTATAATTTGCTTGCTTCGTTTCCAGTGGTAAACCAACATTTGAGATCAGTAATTTCTATGAATTACGTCGACACAATCAAGAAACACACCTGTGGGAAATACATGTTGCTATGCCCAGTCTCCTTGAACTTAACATTCAAATAATCCTGAAAACATTTTTTTAACAAAAAAAAAAGCAACTTATTATAACAACTAACAACTAACATTTCAAAACATATTTTTTTGATAAAAATTACAAGTTAGTACCTGTATAGCCTCCCAGATAGCATATCCATAGGGACGAATGACCATAGTACCCCGAACAGGGCCATAATCAGCCAGCTCAGCGTTGGCTATAACATCCAGATACCAAGCGTTAAAGTCTTGAGATCGAGGAGTAATCACTCCGTCCTGGTTCACTCTGTTATTTTTCAGGTTATCCACTCGGTCCTCGGTCCCAGCGGGGCTCTGCGCAGAGAATGATGCTGCGAGAGACGGCAGCGGGAAATGGTGGCGCCGCCTGGAGAATGCCGGAGACCGGCGGATCGATGAAGAAGAAAAGAGGAGGGAGGTCAGAGACGGTAGTCTGAGAGATACTACCATTTCTTTCTCCCGTCGTGTGTTGGCTGTTGTTGGGATTCTGGAGTGGCGACTCTGGTGTTTCGTTCAGCAAAGGAGATGAGGATGTTCTGATGTTGGTATGCGTGGAGTGGTGTGTACCGCAGGTCATGGGGTTTGGACCGTCAGATTAGCAATTTTTCACATGCTTGGGTTTATTTGGTGGAAAATATTTTTTTTAGATTTAATATTTCAAGTGGTTGAAAATTTCGATTAATAAAAACAAATTTAGTTAATAAAAATTAATTTAATTTTTTAAGAAACATATTTATTTTTTCTAAGGAAGTAGTTATTTTAGAAATTTTATTTAAATAAAAATAAATTATATAAACTCATATTTATGAGCATATTTATTATGAGTGATTATTCTTACGTACATCGTCAGTTAGTAATAATTAATGACAATTGATAAAATTTATATATTTTTATATTTTTTAATTAATTATTTATATTAAATGATAAAATTTATAAATATAATATACTTATAATTTAAATTTTACTATAACATTAGAAATTTTTCATTATATTCTAAACACTAGAAAATATTTTTTATAGATAAACTATTTTTTGAAAAACAAATAAAATCTAAATTAGAGATGTAAATAAAGCAAATTTGCTTGCAAAGTATTAGAAACTTGACTTAATAAAAATTAATTCAAACTCAAATCATTAGTTTAATAAATTAGTTTCAAATTATTAATACTCAATTCATTAGATTTGCGAACCAATTTGAAATAACTCAAAAATAAATTTATTAATAATTTAAATATAACTATATATTTTATTTGTAACATATATAAAAATACTTTCAAAAAATATATTAACTAAAATATTTGCTATAATGTATAATTATGATGTCATATCTAATTTTTTATAATTTTTATGTAAATATTTATAAACATATTAAATTTTTAAAATATAATCATAAATTTTTAAAATAATTATTATTCTAAAGCTTGTTTAAACTCTTGAATTTTAAAGTAATTTATTTATATGTGAATTAAATTTAAATAAATTAATACTTAACTCGACTTACTCATTTACACTCCTATTATAAATGGACTAGAAGATTTCATCATCCTTTGAGACCAATTTGTATATCATGGACTCAGTTTATATTGCATTATGGACTTGCCTTCAAAAATAATATATATTAATTTCAATACCAATATCCATTGAACACCGACATATATATAATTCAAAATCAATATATATACATATAAAGTGCAAATGTACAAATAGTTTAACATCCATATATATTGATTTGGATCCATGAAACAATATAGACACGGATTCGTGATATAATTTAAGTTTGAGAGCCATTATTTCCTGCCTCCCCTTCTGGTGTGCTGCAAACACTCGTCCAGACCCATTTATTTAAATCCTTGTGATGCTAAAATGAGGGGATTTCTACTTAGAAAAAGAGTTATTAGTCCAGGCCCATTAATTTAAATCCTTATGATATGAACTACGGGGATTTTTACTTAGAAAAAGACATTAGTCCAGGCCCATTAATTTAAATCCTTGTGATATGAACTGGGGGCATTTTTACTTAGAAAAAGAGTTGCCAAGCGAAGAATAAAACTTTTGTCCTATAGTGACGGCAACAAGTTAGTATTATAGTAACAAACTAGTGTGTATTGGTTTTCGTCATAAAGAAATATTAGTATATCAATTCAATATATGATGATTTCCACTTTCCTCGTGAGCAACCAAATCAAATAGCCCACCCTGCTTCAGACGGTTGAAAGAAATATTGAAGTTGTAGTGACAGGCTCAATTAGTTAAAGTTGCAAAGACAGGATCAAGTGTCACTGCAATATTTTACAAAGGAAGTTCCCAAAGCAGCAACAACTAAGCAAATATTGCCAAACAATTATCATCACAGCAGGGGACAATTGTCATCATATATCAATTCAATATATGATGATTTCCACTTTCCTCGTGAGCTCATCATATATCAATTCAATATATGATGATTTCCACTTTCCTCGTGAGCAACCAAATCAAATAGCCCTCCCTGCTTCAGACAATTAAAAGAAATATTGAAGTTGTAGTGACAGGCTCAATTCGTTAAAGTTGCAGAGACAGGATCAAGTGTCACTGCAATATTTTACAAAGGAAGTTCCCAAAGCATCAACTACTAAGCAAATATTGCCAAACAATTGTCGTCACAGCATGGGACAGTAATCTACTGCCCTATACTACAAACGTTCCCAATTTAAACCAAAGTGCAAAAACATCCACGACACATGACTGTTGCAAAACTACACCTATCCGACACAAGCATTGTTGAGAGGTAAATCAATGCTTTGCAACTATGGGGAGTCCAACAACTTGAAGTTGTAGTCATGGTCCATATAATGCTCCAGTGATTTTGGAGTTCTGCAAGGAGGTGGAGAATCAAGCTCGTCAGGCAGCTTGTGCTCCCAAGATGGACCGTCAATGAGATATTCAGTCATCTCTTCCAGTTCCAAGTGCCTTGGAGGACTTTGAACCTGAAAAAGAAAAGCTAATATTTACTCAAAGAATCCATGAAACAGAAACTTTTTCCCCAAAAACAATGAAGGAAAAAACCCAAAATGAGGGGGGAAACTTCAGACAGACCTTTATCTTAATTGACAAAGAATCTTCCTGCTGTTTTGAAAAGCCTAGATGAGAAAACAAAGATATTATTTAATTCACTGTACGAAATAAATGAGCTCCAAAATAATTACATTTTAAGGGTCAACTTTTGATTACCGTTGTCTAGTCCAATTGTCCGCAGAAAGTGGTCCAAGTCCATAGCTCTTGCCTGTACTTTGATGCATTCTTGATGATTGTGCAGAAACTGCTCCTCTGCAATTGTATTGGCATCAATTGGCTCTTCAGCCACCACACTTAGCTTTGCATTGCGTGACTTCTTTAATCCCTCATTCACGTTTGGCTTCCCTGAATTTGAAATGTCAGAAAGCGCTTTCCTACCACTGGTCTGCACTTTCTCAGAGGCTTTAGAAATTTTCTTCTTGGTTGCATCAAGTGCATTTTTAGATAAACCAGTCTCTTTCTCAGTGAAGGAGAAAATCCCAGAGGTCTGCTTCTTAGATACCTGATTCAGAGAAGGCTTCAATGAATTTGACAAATCACCAAGCGGAGTCCTTCCACCAAGCACTGCTTTCTTAGGCGCTTTGGAGATATTAGTCTTCCAGTCGACAGAAGCATCTGCAGAAAATATTTAGGTCAGACCACAACACCAAGAAATTAAAAAGATGAATTAGCATACTAAAAGGCAAAACAGAGTACACAAGTACCGTTAAAGTGGGTATTTAAGTTCTGATCTTGAACCACTCCCCCAGTTCGCGAAGCCATTGGTAAGTTTCTGAGGAAATTTCAAATTGAAATTCTGCAAAAGAGAGAAATTTGATGAATACAGGACAGATCATTCAAAATAGAATCATAAATGAACCCATTTAGTGGAGCTCCAAACCCGAAGGAAAAAAATTTTGGGTCCAATCGCAATTGCAAAGTTTCAAACTGAAACAAAGGCATCTGAGAGACCGCAAATCCTGGAACCAATACAGAAAATAACCAGTACTATGTACAGAACCCCTAAAATACTTTTTGGTAAGCATGGCAAGTAAAATAAGTAAGCAAATAGTAAATTTGATTTAAAAAGAAATATTTAATACATTGATAGTGGCAGTGATGGCACATGTCACTCATTGTCTTGACTTTTCCATTCACTTCATCAAACAAAAACAACATTAAAGCTTTGAGCAATTCAAAGAAGAAAGTCAAAGACTTTTCTTCTTATCACCAATAAGCTGCCTCATATAGGTACAACAGAGAGGCTATAAACAGTACAGAACATAATAATGACGTTGATGAGTGCTTGAATAGCAACAACAACACCGAATTCTCAGCATTTTATCAGAAGATCTCGATCTAAAGCAGGGAAACACAAATAAATTTCTCACCTAAATGGCCACATTAAATAATTGCTTATCCATGTGAGCCTATTATCTATTTGGTTGCTAAGAAAACAGAGAAATTAAAAAAAAAAACATATATAATAGAAAAACTAAAACTATTACATTCCAAAATCTAAACTAAAAAAATGTTGCCCAGAATTGTTCGTTTAGGTCGTCTATAAGCAGCAGAATGTGAGATTCAAATTCTTATATCATTTATTCTCACAAACCAAACGGATCCCTAAATCGATATTTGAGGTTTTGTGATTTTATCTTGAAAAAGACCATGTCTTACCCTAGCCCTAAATCATCAAGAATTGAATACAAACCTAAAATCGGGGAAAAAGGAAAAGAGTAGTGAAAACTCACAAATTTGCACTGATTTTGTTTGATTTGTTCTTTTTCCTTCGGCCGATTGGCGAAACGTTTCCGGTGATTACTGGTATGTCTCCAAATATCTCAGTAAAGTGCAGTCTCGAAATGGGAACTTCAAATGAGGGCTGCTCAATTTATAGAGCAGCGGGATTCCAACGGTAGCTTTGATCCCTTTTGCATTTATGCCCTCCTTTAGGCGGATAATTTACAATAATGGCACGAACTTTCTAACTTTCTACGAAACCGTGAGGTGATGATACAAGAGATCATAATCCTCTACAGTGTAATTATCGCTCTATTATTTTCACGTTTATTATATTATTTTTTATCATAAATTACATTTCAAAGATTAATATAACATGACTTTATAATCAAATCATATATGTATTTTAATAATTTATAATATTTACTCAATATATAAATTACATTTTAAAAAATTATATCATTAATTTTGAACAGAATTTATTAACTTCGAAAAAAATTTTATTTTTTCAAAATTTTTTAATATTATAAAAAATAAAAAATTAATAATTATCTAAAAGATAATATATATTTTTCTAACTCTTTACGTTGCCATTTTTTAAAATAATTAAATAAATACACAATACTTTAAATATTTTATTTAATTAATATAATTTCATCACATAATTTAAAATAATTGAAAAAAAAAGTAATAATATAAAAAAAAAATTAAACAAAGTTACCATTACAAGAGAAGCAACGGTAACTTTTATTGGTAAAAACTTTTTATTTGATTAACTAATTTATTTAAAAAAAAAAAACACCTAAAGGCTATCAAGTTTGACAGCCTTTAGGTATATTCTGCGTGTAATATCTATTACATGCAAAATATAGGGTTAAATATATTATACTCCACTATGGATGGATATCTAATAAAGAGGTCGAAACTGCATTCAACCCTTCATTCATCCTTGTTAGAGATACTCTAACATAATCTTGAAAATTAATCCAATGGTTAAAACGTCTTATTTCTAAAGTTAAAATATCATCGCCCTTCTAATTAGTGGCAGATCCAAGATTCAAAATTTAAAGAGCAAAAATTTAAATGAATTATTCAATTATACAGTATTTTTAGAGTTTAATTAGATGATTTCATTTAAATTTAAGTAAACAAATTATGATTTATATAAATATTTATACAGTGTATAATTTAATAACGAATTAGGATTTGTATAAATATTTATATAGTGTATAATTTAATAAAAATAAAAAATAAAAATAAGATAAAACCTATCTGAGACTACTAATAATAATGGATAGTTGAAGCATTGATATTTGTATAAAGAGAAAGAAAACATAGAAAAATAAAAAAAAAATGAAGAAAAAATTAAATAAAATGAAATTTTATTCAAAAATAAAGAAAATAAAAATGAAGTATAAAAAATAAAAAAAGATAATGTACATAAAAACAAAGAATATATAAAAATTTAAGGAACTAAGTTATAAAATATTTTCAATTGAGAGAAAAATATGTTTATGTAAGAATAACATAAAATTTTAAGGAGTAAAATAATTTTAAAAAATTTTAAGGAGCTATAAGATGTATATATAAGAACAAACTTAAAAACTATAAGGATTAAGAAGAATTTTTATAACATTTGGGGAACAATAACCAGCTTGTGTCCGCCCCTGCTTCCAATAAATATTACTCTGTTAGCTGTTGGATGCTGATAATTTGTAGCTCTTACTTATAATTAGTAGTTAATAATGTCTAAACATAGAGTAAGTAAAATTATATATAATTATTGTTGTTATATATATATATATATATATAGTGGTAAGGATATTGTTATGTCAAATTAAAAAAAAATTAGTTAAAAATGTTAATTTATAATGTGTTAGAGACAAAATGAGTTAAAAAATATTCTCATTTTACTGTAGGTCATAGAGTTTTTTATTCTAATATTAATTTTACTTAAAAAAAGAAAACATAATGCAATATTATTACATAAAAAACTACATATTCATTAATCAATTAATCATAAAAAAAACAGAATGAAAAGTTAAATATTTATTATTAAATAAATTTTTAGAATAAGAGTGACAAATATAGAGAAAATAGACATAATTTTATATATACACATGTGACCACCTATTATAACCATATTAAATTATTCTGGAATAAGGGATAACTTAGTCAGTATGTTGATTAATTTTTTATTTGATTAATTTGACTAATTTTATCAATTATTAATTAATAAACTTTAAAATTATTATTAACAAAGTTTTAAAAAATCAACAAAAATTAAAATATTCAAAATCAATTTGAAACTAACTGAACTGATTCTCAATAATTAACAAATGCAACATCTGTTCTAAAATAGCTCCTATTTGAAACTATTTTTAACAACTTTAATTTCATTCTTAATATGCAGTTATCAAAGTTAACTCAACATACTTTATTAACTTGATAATTGTCAATTTATACATAATAATAATAATAATAATAATGTGTAGATTATAAAATATGTATCTATAAGTTAAGAAAACAATATTATAAATTCTTCAAACTTCTGATGGAATAAAAAGATTATTATCTATCTATAATCAATCAATTATCCATAGATATAATTAATTCTGATTTTAAAATTTATTTGAGATAAGAACTTGTCATATATAATTTTTTTAGAATTTTATTTAAAATAAAAACTCATTGCGTGTGAAGCTGTTATATATGTGTTTATAATTGAGTTTTTTAAAATTCTAATATATTGCCACTTTTTAATCTTTAAATTAAAAAGTATTAAAACTAAAAAATAGGTATGCGTATTTAAGAAAATGATATAAAAAGTTTAGAGAAAAAATAGAGTAATTTTGGGATTTATATAAATTATTTAAACTTCTATCAGCTCTATGACCGCCGTTGAAGTATGTGTCTGCATTGCAAAAGAGATATTCACTGAAGATCAACATGAATTAAGAACATGCACAAAAATATTTGCATTTTAATGATATATATAAGGTCCTGTTCGTCATCTTTAAAGCCTTGGGTCATAAACCACGAACAGAAATTTACTCCTTTTCTTTTGATATATATATATATATATTATTTTAATGATGCATATTAGATCCAGTTCGTCAGCTTTAAAGCCAGTTTTAGGTCATTAAACTACAAAAAGAAATTTAGTTTTTTCCCTTTGATAAAGAAAAAAAAAATTAGATAATGGATGAAATAAATTAGACACATAATAGATTGAATTTGGAATATTTTTTTTTTATGCCTAATTACTTTAAAAATTTTGAACTTTTTATGTTTTAATAAATTCGTTAATTATTTCATTATTTTTTAATTAATCTCAAACTTAATTTTTTTATTCTAAATCTAATCTCGCTGATGGAGGGTTGACCTAATATAATGATAGATTATAAAGTGTAAAAAAAACTGATTCAACTCTTAATCTTGACTTATTAGCCAAACCTAATTACTTTAAAAATCATTAGCTTTTCACATTTTAACAAATTTAACTAATTGTTTTACTTTTTTAATTAATCTTAATTTTTCTATTTCAAATTTAGTCCAGCTGACAGATGATTGACCTAATACGGTATTTTAATTATGATGTTAAAATAAAAAAAACTCAATCAACTCATAATAATGACTAATTAACCAAATTAAAATGCACCATTTTAATAAAAAGTTAAACATTAAAACACTTTCGGATAAAAAACACAACTCAGTGGTGATAATATGTATAATGTCTCGAAAAAGTAATAACAGGAGCTTTAATTTTGTGGCATTACTACATAGGGCAACTTGCAAATACAATATTACTGTGTTATATATATTATTTGAAAATGTTTTAATGATTAATTTTTTCAATTAAAACAAAGCATGTTGATCTGATTAATGAGTCAGTATTATGATCTGACTAAGTTTTTTTAGTCGTTATAGTCAAACCATTATATTAGATCAACGTTCCACCAACAGTTTAAAATTAAAATAAAAAATAAATTTGAAATTAATTAAAAAAAATGAAACAATTAGCTAGGAATTTGTTAAAATCGTGAAAATCTTATAATTTTTAAAGTAAGTAGGCCTAACTTTTTACGCTATAAATTAGGTCCAGTTCATGAACTTTAAAGCCAGTCTTCGATTATTAAACCATAAAAAGAAATCGACATCTTTATGACAAGGGAAAAAGAAATTTAGACAATGAATTAGGTGTTTTATTTCTTTTTTTTTCTTTAAATTTTTTTTTTTTTGGCGTTTTGAGTTATCATCAATTTCTATATTTTCTAATAAAAGAAATTTTATATTTTATTAGTTTTTTTATTATATCTCTATTTTGAAAGCTTTTGTTGAAATTTGTTATTTTGTCTCTTTTTATGAAAGTTTTTATCTTTTTTATTTTAAATTTTTGTGATTTGAGATCAATTATTAATGGTATAGATGATATACTAATAGAGATCATCTTTTTAGATCTATTCTGAAATGTTTTATAAATTTTAGTTTGTTTCATTCTATAACACTATATTTGATGAAAAATTTTACGATTGATAAAAATACAGATTTATTGAAGAAAATTCATGAAATATTATATGAAGTTCAGTTTGTATCGCATTTTAACACTATGTCTAATGTCTTTGCGATTAGGGGTGTGCAAATAGTTGGTTCGATTTTTTACTAAAATCAGTCAAATCGATTTTTCATTTTTTAAACCGAATTGAACCGAATTTTTTGAAAAAATCGATTTAATTGAACTTTACAGATATACAAACCGAATTGAACTAAACTTGTAAAATTTGATTCGGTTCAATTTAACCTATATGTATTTTAAATTTGATTCAGTTTAAATTGATTTGATTTAATAATAACTTCAATTTTTTTTTATTTTTATAAAACACAAACCAAAAACCAAATTTTTTTAAAATAAAAATTAAACTGAACCAATTTTTATTGAAGAACCAAATATATTGAATTAAATTGGTTCGGTCTATTTTTTCGATCCGATCCAGTTTTTGCTCACCCCTATCTATAATTGATAAAAATACAAAGTTCATGATAGAAATAGAACAATAATTTCCAAAGTAAGTGTTGAACCATTATAATAGTATTGAAGATCAATTTATATTAATATTCTAAATCATAATTTTTTTATAAATGTGTGTGACTATTTATGAATAAAAATATTATATTATTCTAAAAAAGAAATTAGGTCTATAATAAATTAAATTTAAAATGAAATATTTTAATGATATATATTAGGTCATCAACTTTAAAGTCAGCCTTGGGTCATTAAACTACAAAAAAAATGTTTGGTTCTTTCATTTTGATAATAAAAAAAATATATATATAGGCGATGAATCAGAGAGGTGAGGTTTATAATAAATTAAATATGGATTTTAAGTATAGTTAAAGATGATTTGAATTAATCACTCGGTTACTTTAACTTTGACTTATATACACTTTTCTTATTTGCTTCGGTATATATTGGCAATCAATTTCAAATATTTATATATATAAAGGTGAATTTATCATTTATACACAATTAAAAAGGCACATTGATACCTAATTTAATGTACATGTATGTTAAGTCTAATCCATATAATGTAATTGGCTACAAACAGATTTTTATGTAAGTATATATACATGATATAATGAGATAAAAAGTGAAAAATTCAGCTGACAACTTGTTTTATACTTCATGTATCTATGGGCAAAATTTTATACTTCAAAATACTTATACTTTATGTTATACTATCTAAAAAAAATAATTATCATTTGGTGAGTTGAGACTTAATAGATAAAAATAATGGTGCAATCATTAATTATTTGTTATTAAGATACATTACAAGTACAAAAATTGACTTATCCAAGTGCAAATGCAATGACTTATTTAATTTTTTTTATAACTTTATAAGGCAAACATTGCTTCTAAGAATTCACGCAAATCAAATGACATTTATTTTTGTTGGCCAGCATATAACATGAGATTCATTTGATCTATAATATATGCAATAATAAAATATATTGGTCCTTTTACTAAGCGTTTGATAAGTTGGTCATAATATTTTTTTAATTCCATATTGTATAACGAGTAATCATTAAAATTATATGATTTTAACTTGACTTGAATTCACATATAAAATATCACAATTTGATCACATCTACACATAATAGAGCCAAATTATAGTTTAAAATCGCACATGTACACATTGAAATATAATTATAACTTTTACTCACCTTTGATCCAACCAATTTTTATGGTAGGCTTGAACCTTTCCTTTGGACTTTTTCAATGTGTTGAGATCCCCTTGTGCCAAAATTAGAAAAGTTTAGGATTTTTTATTAATTTATCCTTTCTTCTTCTTCTTTCATTTATTTGCTCTTTCTTTCTTTTGTTGTACGCTTCTTTTTTTTTTCTTCTTCTTCTTTTATCTTTCTTTCTTTTGTTGTACCCTTCTTTTTTTTTTTCTTCTTCTTCTTTTTATCTACTACTAAATGAAAGATTTTCAATTTGTATAACTACTTCAATAAGGCAAAATCATGATGGTTTGCTATTATTAGTTGGAAATTCAATTTTTCTCTTTTAATCCCCCTCTTCCTTCTATCATCACCTATATTCCCCTACTAATTCTCATATACTCCTTACACATTTCTAAAATACATTTATTTAAAGTATAGTAATATACATACTACATATGTTAATTTGTTATGCAACTACGAAACATCATTATTTATATTAAAGTGTCCCAATCGCAATGACAAAAATTTTTGTCATGCTTATTTTATATATATATATATATATATATATTCTAAAAAGCACAATAGTCATTGAAATTTTAGAATATATTCTTCAAATACAACATTTTTAAAGTTATCTTTACTAAACATTCATTTGAATTTGAATTTTTGTTAGTTATGGACTAAAATTTATTTTCACAAGACATATATTAAACAGTACAAATGAACTAATAAAAAATCAACACACAAAACAAAAGATAATAACAATAGTTAATACTGAAACTTCAAGGATTCTATTAAAAAAAAAAGATATTAAAGAACTATTTTATATTTTCCCCTAAATATCTTCTAAAAGAAGTCTCTATAAAAAAAAATATAAATACTCTTAATTTATTTCATAATCAATGTTTAAAATATTATTATTTATTTCGTAATCACTCTTTAAAATATTTTTCCAGATTTATTTATATAAAAAAATATAAATACTCTTAATTTATTTTGTTTGTTTACAATTATACATTTTCATTTACCAAATTAAAAATTGTTCAATATTCAAGCCAGTGAAAATGCATGAAGGATTCAACCATAATTTGTTTAGTATTATATAATATTTATGTAGTTATATAATATATTATTTATATTTATATATAATTAATATTTATATAAGATAAAAGATATAATTATTTATTTATTTATTATATAAAGTTTGTAGGTATGTTAAAAATATTTAAAAGAAAAAAGCATTAGCGAAGAGATTCATGGTTGAGTTTTGTAACTTGTTGTTTGATGGAAAATAAACACTTGATCATTGAATTATTCATTAAGCTGATCGCAATTTATTGAGCATCCTTTCTATCCATTTTAAATTAAAAAATTATCAAACTGCTTATTCATCTTGTCGAGTTATGATTCGTTCTCATCATGCGATGATAGCTATGGGTTGAGTGTGAGTTACAGATCTCTCTCAACATCGCAACCTGTAAGATAGCATGTTAATTTATGCATCGCAAGTCTTACTTATTGATAATTGCATCATTAGCTGACTCTTTTTTTTTTTAAAAAAAAAAAAAAAAGAGTTTTATGAGACAAAAGGACAAATAATTAGACACAAAAATTTACTGTAAGATATATTTATATATAGCAAGAGGTTATAAAAATAAATAATATATCAACCACATCTAATTAAATTGATTTTTTCAAAAATGAATAAATGGTCATAGCTTTTTAATTTTACACTAGTTTAATATTTTCACCAAACACTATGCATTTTTTTTCTAAATTTTTTACTTTGAACGATATTCCAATCCCTCAAATTTTCAAAATAAAGTAATATTTTAATTTTAATTTTTTGAAATTACTAGCTTTTTAAAAATTATAAAATATAATTATACTGACAAAATAATCAATATAATATTATAATAATAACTATATTATAATTCGACATTAATAATTTTTTAATGAGTTGAATCACACCAATGCAAATATTCATTTGATCGCACCAACTAAAGCTTTTCTTATTAAATCCATAAAAAGATAACCTGATTTCATTAATTTATATATAGGGAGAAAGGGGCAGGCAGGCATTGTTGGCACTGGAGGGGGAGATAAGGCATGATTTTTTATTTTTTATTTTTGTAAAAAAAAAAATATTAAGAGGCAAAAAAAAGTTTTGACCTTACGTCAGTGTAAGTTACCTTTATCTTGAGACATGGTTGCTGTATCCTGCTTTTGGGCGACATGGTTGTGATGATCTAATCAGCTCGTCAAATCCAACAATGTTTGGACATTATTAATTTTCCTTTCCAAGTGCCACTCTCCATTCTTTCATTAATATCTTTCAGTTCCTTTCTTATGGTAATTAATTAATATCTCGTTATTTTATTGTATTTTATTTTCATATTTGTAATAAAAAAGAGTAAATATTGCTGGTGTACCATCAATTTTTTTTTTAAAAAAAATAAATCTAATAAACTTTCTGTTTGTGTGCTTGTCTTCTCAATCTAGAGCATATGAATGAAATATTTCTTTTATATGTGAATTTTTAGACTGAAGGTGGATCATGGGTAATAAGGGTTTGATTTAATAAATGAATAAACTAATAAGTTTTTAATTTAATAGTATTTCTGAAGAAGTGATAGACCTCAAATTTAAATCTCGAATAGAGTTAAATTTAAAAAAAATAGAAACAAACATATAAAAACTGGTTCACAGTGCTACCGTAGGGAACAGGAAAAAAAATTAAAAGAAAAGGAGCGTGAAATTCACTTCACAGAATTGCTAAAGTTGCTTTCAGAACCATTGAATTTCATTGTAACGAACAAATGAGTATTTTTCCTACCAAATTGTAAGATTTATGTAATTGATTTGCCAATTTCAGGTCACACACAATAACTATTTGGCATCTTCCATGATTGTGAAAGCTTCCCTTGTTGTTAAGCATTTATGTTTCTTCACAAAGAATACACCTTCTTTCTGCATTTTCTCTCTTTATCGCTAAATCTTTTGGAGAGAAATTAATTATTGGGTACAAATGCAAGTGGCAAATTAAATAAAGAGATTGAAAGTAACAACTAATAATGAGGGATTGGAGGAAGGCCTGAAGGGGACTCACCCAAAGTTTTTGCAGAGATGAAAGGTAAACCCAAGTAGTTGGCATGCTCAATTCATATTCTGCTCTTCACCGACGCTACATTCATTGGTTTCAAAACTTCAATGCAATTTGCTCCAAAAAATTTATATGGATAATTCCATTCCATACAGTACATAGAAGAAATTTGGAAGGGTAGTAAATTAGAAATTATTTGGACTAAGTCAGTGGGTTACATGGATTTATTTGGGCAATGCCTTTTTGTTGTAATTGCTTAAATGCTGCCACTGCCACTGTCTCCTTTTCTCTTTTTTTTTTTAATGCATAATTAGGAAATGGGTGCTTTATTGGTAATTCATACTTTATATTTTTTTATATTGATTTTTTTAAATATATATATATATATATATTTTGTTTCTTGATGTCTCTCTCCCTTTTTTTTAGAAAGGTAATGCATAAATATAAATATATGATGATTTGGAGAAATCAATTATGGGCTTGAAAATAAAAATTTCAACTCTATAATGGTAAAATTTCAAAGCTTTCAACAACTCCTTTTGTCTTCTTTAACTCCTACGCATATATCAATATATCATCATTCATGGAGTTTCAGGATACTTTACTTGTTTGGAGAAACAAACTGATTTCCATCATCTACCACACCACGCACGTACGTCCGTATTCACACCATACTCAGTTTTTTTTTTTTTTCTTTTTTACAGATCGAAAAAGTCTAATTCATTGTATGAATGTGTTGACGAATAATTTTATTATAAGAAAATAGTATGTAAATGTAATTTCAAGATTTTAAAATAATAACATAATTATTTTCTATAATATAGTGAATGAGAATATCTTAAACTTTAAATAAAATAATAAAGATCTGTTTAAATGTTTTATGTGATAAACATCATATATATATATATATATATATAATTTTGTGCAGCAAAGAAGGGATTTTGAGGCATTAATTTAGGGTTAATTTTTGGCATTGCGTGTAAAATTGGTAAGTAAATGATTTTCTGATTTATAAGGCAATGTTATGTAGGGGAAATGAAAGGAGGTCACACAAAGCTCATAAGATTGATAGGTTAGCGAAGGGTACATTGAACTTACAAACAAAGCGTAGCAAATTTCTCCATTTAGGTGCGTAACAAACGCATAATCACTTGCACAACAAGGAATTGTACAAATTAAATCAAATCTTGCAACTTACGCATGTGATATACATATATCAATTTTCAATTTTTATATATATATTTTTAATTTTAAGTGTTTGAAGCTTACTTCTCATATTTTTATAATTTTCATTCAAAAAAAGGAAAAAATAGGTAGCTGCAAATAACGAACAAAAAAAAAATCCAACTGCAATCATAAAATAACCTTTCAAGTGAATAAATAATTTGATAGCCTATGCCACTTAAAAAATTATAGCGGTTTCATTCCATTCGTTTGAAAATAACTCTTTTTTAGTATTTTGGAATTGATAGCAAACATACTTTCTCTTAGTTTTCTTATTTTTGTTTTGGTTTTTATTTTATTTTATCTATTTTTTAAAAATTTATTACTTAAATTTGTTATTTTATCTTTTTTTAATGAGAATTTTAATATTTTTTTTAATTTTAATAGATTAAAATTAATTATTTAATAATATATAATAATATATTATTAATTATCGTTTATTAAATATATTTTAGCATATTATATAAATTCAGTTCACATTATGTTGTAACATATATCTGGTGAATATTTTTATAATTAATAAAAATATAAATTAATGAAAAAATTGTATGATAAAATAAAATTGTGATTTCAAAATTAAATCATTATTTAATTATTAATAGTATTAAAAATTAATTTATATTGATATTATAATATTATTTTTTATAGATGAATAATTATTTATAAATGAAAATAAATTTTATTATTTTTCAAAAAAATTTAAAGTGGAACCCTCAAATCAATGAGTTAAATATGATTATGAGATGATAAACCATACTAGAAGAAGTCATCAACTATGCACCAAACACATCCTTCATTCAGCTTTTGATTCTTTCACAAACAAAAAAAAACACACACCAAAACTAAAAATAAATAAATGCACTGCCAAGAATTTTCCTCAAATGAAAAATCACTCACTTTTATTATTTCTTTTTTTTTTTTTTTTTAAAGGGGCCCCCTCCATTTGCCTTTCCATTTTCTCAGGAAAAGTTAAAAATACTACTACAAGTATAACAATTAATACTAATAACAATAATAGAGAAAAAAGAAAAGAAAAGTGAGAGAGGGTGTGAAGTTAACGCCAAGCAGATGCGACGGTGAGTGTTTTTCCCATCCAACCGAAACAGACCCCACCATTCTCTTCTTTAACAGTGAATCCCGGGTTCACTCGGTTCCCAGAATTGAGTCTCGCTTTCATCGACTCGGCCACGTTTTGACCCAGTGGCTTCAACTCGAACCCAGCCATTCCCAACCGGGCCCGCCATTTCCCAAACACTTCGCATCTTTCCACACGGTCCCTACCTTCACAAGCAACCGAGTTGGCGAGCTTCCGACCCAGCCCTTCTTCCATTCTCACTCGTTCCGTGTTTTCCCTCGGCACTGTCGACTCAATCGAGTCAAATACTGCCCCATAATATGAGCATGCTTCCTTCACGCGCGCCTTGAACGGAGCTGTATTTGTATTCAATTCCTGCTCCACCAGCGTCAACACGCGCGGCGCCAACCCCTTCACGCGCCGCAGTAGTTCATCCCTAGGATTATCTGTTGATACGCTCTCATCGGGCATTCGATACAAATTAAACGCAAAATTAACGGCCACAGGCTCTTGGGGCTCGCAACCCAATGAGTCGCGGCTCAGATCGCCGAGTTTACAACTCACAACGTTAAAACGCAAAGAAACACCAAACTTTTCCGCTAATTGACTCAGCTTACCGCCGACTAGCTTCAACCTGTCTTTCTCTCCCCCACTATTATCAGCAGCGACAGCAGTGATCTTGACAATGGCCGGCTTCCCGTTGAGACGCTCAGACAGCGCGTGGAGAAGGTTCATGTATTGACATCCTTCGCCTATGTCGAAATCAACAACATGAAACCCATTGTTATTGTTATTATTATTTGTACAATTTCCAGTGTTGGGTTGGCCAACTGTAGCTTCAAGAATGGCAAGATTAGCAGCCATGAACCCCAGTTTGAAACAAGGAGAGAGTTCGTAAAGCGACTGGGTCGACTCGACATGTTCCTTGCTATAAAGCTCCGCCACGGGCGGCGGGTTCTCCGCAGAATTAATCCGCGATTTAAGCGCCAGGGACACATACTCCATCAATCTCTGATCCGAATTCCCTCTAGGGTTGGAGAACTGAGATACACGCGTCAAGATCTCAACGGCAACATCAGTTTTGCACTCGTAAATGGCGGAAGCAGCGTCCAACAGTGACTGTTTTGAACAATTAGAGACCGGGGTGGTGACCGATGTGGAGGACGATGAAGAAGATGTGGGCGATGGCGAAATTGGGTTGGGACTTGAAGACGTGATGAGATTCTGTATGGCTTCTGACCACTCGCTGTTAGTGTTAGTAATCACGGAAACGGCATCGCCATCGTCGTCGTTGTCGTCGTCCAGAAGCTGCTTCTCCAGCTCCTGCAGCCGATTCATCATCTTCTTTTTAGTCTCCTGCCCTACCATAACTCCTCCTGCTCCTCTGTGATGATTCATGTAATTAGGTAAAGCAGGAGAAGCATGATTAACGGTAGGTCCGGGGCCAAGATTGATGGAATGGGGTCGGAGCTGTTGAAGAAGAGGAAGGCCGTGACGCTGAGACAAAGAGGGTAATTCTGGAGACATATTGTTAGTGGAGAGCTCGATGGGAGAAAGAGTGGAGATTGGGGAGGTATGTTGTGGATACATCCTGGGCTTTACGGAACGAAGAAGTAGACCATTGAGTGCTGGATTTAGGTTCGTCTGCCGCAACTGTTGTTGTTGCGCTTGGAAATCGGCCAGCGTTCGCTTTCCGATGAAGCTTTGAGATGTGAAGTTGGTGGTGGTTGTTGCTGTCCGCTGCTGATTGATCTGAGCAGTTGGGTCGAGAAACATTTGAGACAGCTGGTTTCTATAAGAAGGTTGAGGTGGGTTGTTAGGGTTCATGGGGGTTATGGATCTACCCGCGGCGATTCCGTTGTAGAAATCGGCCGCTCCGCCGGGAAACCCAGATGCCATTTTCTCCTCTTTCTCGCTCTACGGAGAGAGTTAGGAGAAGAGTTGGTGCTTAAGAAAACGCATGAGACATAAAAAAGAGTTAATGGAGAAATGAAGGATGAGAGAGAGAGAGAGAGAGTTTCTTTCTCTTCTTATGGGGATTGAAATGATTCCAATGAATATAAGGGAAGAAAGCTTACAAATTCCAACTAGTTATTAGCTCTTTTGGGGGTTTTTATTATTTGTTTAATGGAGAAAAAACCTGATGTGTTCAAATTCACATAGGAAAGTATGTTTGGCGTGAGATTTTCGCCGTCTGATTGTGTTATGATCACCCGTTTTCTTATATTCTCAAACACCTCGACGCTGATTAACCGGTCCACGCCATTAACTTTTGCTTATTTCGCGTAATGATCAAACCCAATGAGATCAGAGGGAAAGGCTCAAGTGGGTCCACCTTATTATGATCGTGAAATCACGCTCCTATCTCTCAAGTGAGGTTCAAACTGAACTTGTTGAAACGAGATGATCTTTATTGTGGGCAGTGATCACCTGCCAGGACAGTTACCGGGTATTCTTAAAAAAAGCGATCGACCCTAACCCAAGAGAAAACGACTTATCAGACACGTGGAACTACATGGAAGAGCGTTGAGAAAATTTTTAGTAACTGCACCGTTACATAACCTACACGCGTCGGTCACTCACTTTTCGTCTGATGCAGAAATTTTCAAAACTAGAAACCCCAACCATTGGAATTCTAATCTCCGACACACCCATTAATAAAAAAAAAATCAAAAAATAAAAAATAAAAACTTTTGCTTTCTGCTGAGAAAATTACCATCACCATATTATTCGTCTTTGTTGCTTCAAATTAAAGTCATTTTGGGGAAAACAAAAAATAGAAGCTCCCAACTTTGTCAAATATAGGATCCAAAAAGAGGTTCAATCATGAAAACACAAGCTCTTTATCTCATGTACCGATTCAATGATTAAAAGCAAGTTTTAGAGCATTTCTCAAAATGCTTCTGAACTTTTGAGTTAATATTATCCAAATTTCACATTTTGAATGCTGATAGATGTTTTGAAATCTCATATTTTGAGTCACATTGTGAATCCTTTAAGGTTTCAGACCTTACCAACTATTAAACTAGAACTTGAAATATTTAAAAACTACACTAATTGTTCTTCTTAAAAGAAAGTGAGGTCATTACTGATAACCCCCCGATAACAAAATGATAAAATTATAATCTTTGAAAATAATGAAAATTTTATTATCAAATCTGCTCATACACTCTGTATGATATAAAAACAATTCTATAATTTTTATAAAATTATTTGTAAATTCATATTTACTTGTTTGATACAAATAAAAGTTCGCTTGAAATTCTATTTGGTTAAATCATTGGAATTAGTTATGATTAAATCAAATTTTATCAAATTTGATGGAATTCGCAAATAAATTTAAAAATTATAAAAAAATTTATTATGATAAAAATACCCTCATTTAATATATTTTTTTTCATTTTTTTCTCTTTTCTTCTTTCTCTCTCCTGTTTTTCTCTCTCCTCTTTTTTATTATCTCTCAATGCTTTTTTTCTCTTATTTTTTATATTTATAAAAAAATTTAAAAAATAATATAAAGATATTTTGATAAAATAAATATTTTATTATAGTTTATATTTAAATCAAATATAAACTTTATTTCATTTGAAATGAAGTATGTTTTTGTTTTATAGTATACCAAACATAAAAATTTATTTATAAATAAATTTTATAAAAATTTTAATTATAAATAAAATGAATTTTATATTAAAATTGAATTAAATATTATGATATTCTCATTTTAAAGGAGGTCCTCTAATAGAAATCATTCATTCTCAAGTACATTATCTTTGTCCTAACAAAATTAGTGAACCATGGAGAATATTAGTGACCTTAAAACAATAAAACATTTCATTTGGAGGGCTTTTAGAAATAGCTTATGAACTAAATAGAATTTGGCAAATCTAAATCCTGCTTCATATGTCTTTTGCTCTATCTGTACTTTAGTTATGAAAATAGTTGAGTATTGTCTTTTTTGGTCTTGAAATACAATGGGTCTCGTAGTTTGCTAGCCCGTAGCTTTGGTTCTTTTACTTAATAGTGGTTTGAGTTAATCCAAAACCTCTTAAATGGATCATAGAAATGTAATCACTCAAACGACAACTTCTCTTGTTTGCTATGTCTATAAAATTCATAAATGCTACAAGTTTTAAATCCATACTAGTTAAGAATGCAATAAAAATAATTTCGTAATTAGTTAAATGTATCCTCAATCTTTAAACTATTAACAATTATATTATTGATTTTTCTATTTTTATTCGTCTATATTGAGCTTTCATTTTTTTTTTCAATTATTATCATCTAAAACAAGCGCAAGTTCCTACTATATTTTTTAGACGTATGGGTGCAGGTGTATGACCAACTTGTAGGTTTTATGTCAGGTCACCAGCTGGGGAAGTTCCTTAGCACTTTTATGAAGTATGATGTTGCGAACAACTCAAGTATGTGGAAGAACTATATGAGGATATGGGTTTCCATCGATGTTCATGTGTCTATTAAGCAACTTAAGAAGGTTCGTCGTCCTTAAGTGATTGGTGTATGGTTGGCTTTAAGTATGGAAGATGTAATATGTTTTCCTATATTTGTGGCCGTTTAGGGCACACTAATCAGTTTTGTGAGGTTCGGTTTGAAACTCCAAGGAATGAAATTAAAATGAAGTGGGGTTCATGGTTAAAAGCACTAAGTCATCAACCTTCGACGCTGGATGGTGAAAGTTGGCCGAGACGAGAGGATGGTGGATTTTACCATGGCAATAATAGAGAGGGGCCTTCTTCAATGGTGTGTGGTGTTTGTAATGATACTGTAAAGTCTCAGATGTTGGTGGATGTCGTTAGCAAGAAGGCCGAACATGTGGGAATGCTTAATCTTAAGGAGCAGTTAGTACATATAGGTATCATTGACGGGAGTTATCATGGGAAAAAGAGAGTCATGGAGTCTACTAATCTAGAGGGTCAACTTGCCTTACCAATATAAGAGGTTGATGGGTTTGAGTTGAGCGATGATAGAAAGTACAGGCGCAAGGCCCAAATTTAGAGAATATTAGCCCAATTGATATGAGGGGGGATTTGTTGAGCTTGCTAACACAAAAAATTTGGGCCAATTTTCTCATGAAGTCTTTGAATCCACTGTTCAATGTTTTTCAACAGGTCCTAGGCCCTGGGCCAACCGGCCTAATGAATTGCTTAGGGTTGGAGCTGCTAAGGTTTAGGCCACCCTCGTGCAGTTCTTGTCTTATGCGAGTTAGTTAAGACTCATAAGGCTATGTAGGTTTTTTTTTTTGTTTGAAACTTTGGTGAATTTGAATAAAATTGAGGAAATATGTAAAAAATTGGGTTTTATTGGTGCTTTTGTAGTGGATAAGGTAGGGTGTAGTGGTGGGATTGTTGTCCTTTGGAAGGTTAATCGGTTATTCATAGTGTTGTGTTTTTCAAGAAACCATATTGATGGAGAATTAGAGCATAGGGCTCTTGGTAAGTATAGCGTTTCTAGATTTTATGGCTACTCAAAGAGGCATTGCCGACGTGATTCATGGCAGTTGCTCTATTCCCTACGAGCTGCTTTAGATTTTCCATGGTGCTGTTTAGGAGATTATAATGATATGTTTTATATTGATGGTAAAAGAGGTATTATAAAGCATCATCATTAGTTGTTTGAGAGGTTTCGTGAGGTAGTGTTTGAGTGTGGGTTATAGTATTTGTGGTTAATTAGTTATCCTTATACCTAAGAGCAAGGAAGATGGACTAATCATTGGATTCAAGAGCATATTGATCGGATGTTAGTCACAGACGTTTGGCTTTTTTTGTTCCCTAATGCTTTTATATCTGATCACTCATCGATTTTATTGGAGATTTCACATGTTATGAGCTTAATGCATAATAACAAATTTTATTTTGAAAATAATTGGCTTGGAGAGCTTGACTTTGAATCTGTTGCTCATATATGCTAGTTAGAATCTAACGGTTCTAAATTGATGTCAAGGTTGGGTATGTGTTCATTTCGTATGGGGCAATGAGGGAAGAAGTTTACACAAAAGTTTAAGAGTAGGATTTCTCAACATCAATCTGAGATTGCTAGACTTCATGAATTGGATGATGCTAGTTTAGTTATAGCTTACAAAATAGAGAGGATTGTCTTATGTAATCTTTTGTTGTAAAAGGAGTTGCATTGGAAATAATGTGCAAAGCAATTTTAGCTCTAAAATGGAGATGTTAATACTCACTTTTTCCATGCTTCCGCCTCTACGAGGAAGAGGCATAATACTATTCACAAGTTACCGAATGATTTAGGGACATGGTGTCTTGAGATAGATGATATGTGCCAAATTGTGAAAAGGTATTTTGTAAATCTCTTCTCTGATAGTTTGGGTTATTGTGACCTATTTTACATTGTGTTTTGCCTAGAGTCTCTAGTGAAGATAATGATATATTGCTTGCTACTTTCATTCGAGATGAATTTCATGCGACAGTTTCTAAAATGCACTCAGATAAATTCTTAGGGCTGAATGGGTTAAACTTGTCTTTCTATCAAAATTTTTGGCCTCATATTGGTTCAAAAGTTTAGGCAGTTTATGTGGGTTGGTTAGAAAGGTTGGAGTTCCCAGCTAATTTAAATCAGTCAAACATAGCTTTAATTCCAAAGTGTGATTCGCCTTAAACATTGCGAGATCTTCATTTGATTGCATTATGTAATGTGTTATACAAGATTCTTCCTAGAGTATTAACTAATTGATTAAAGATTCTCCTACCCAAGAATATTTTAAAGGCCTAATCAGTGTTTGTCTCTAGCTAGTCAATTTTCGATAACATTATTGTGGCTTTTGAATTAATTCATTACATGAAGAATAAGAACAGGGGGAATATAGGTAATGTGGCTCTTAAATCGACATAAGCAAAGCTTATAATCATGTAGACATGGGTTTTTTGCATTTTATGATGTTAAGATTAGGGTTCCATGCTAGATGGGTGGATATAATAATGTTTTGTGTTACGATGTCATACTTTGTTTTGTTTAATGGCATAAAGGTAGGCTCAATCAATTCGGGTTGAAGGTTGCAACAGGGTGATCCATTATCATCATGTTTATTCATTTTATATACCTAAGGTTTATTCTCACTCATTGAGCAGGCTAAGCAAAATGATTCTTTGCATGGGAGAAAGATATGTCAAAGTTTTCCACGTGTGTCCCACCTTATGTTTGCAAATGAGAACTTTTTCTTCTTCAAAGGTTCTTTAAATGAATGTGCTACAATGAAGAATATTTTGGGTGTTTTCAAAGTTGTTACGAGTCAAGCAATTAATTATTCTAAGTTTGGGATTTTCTTAAGCTCTAATATGGATGTTATGTGTCGAGATAGTATCTCTTCACTTTTAGGTGTGTCCAATCCATTGAATACGAGGCATTATTTAAGTGTTCCCTCTCTTATTGGCAAAAATAAATGAGGTGTCTTTGCTTACTTGAAGGATAGACTTTGGAAAAGGGCAAATGGTTATAATGGTAGGTTTTTGTCAAGATATGGGAAGGAGGTTCTTATTAAATAATAGGGTCAGGCCATTTCGAGTTATTGTATGAGTACATTCTTAATCCTAATTTTGGTGGCTAAAGAACTCTAGTGTATGCTTAATTTCTATTGGTGGAGAATGCAACAAAATGGAGCTAGAGGTTTAAATTAACTATATTGGGAAAGGTTGTGTATGAGGAAAGGGAATGGAGGTATAGGATTTAGTGATTTTCAGTCCTTTAATCTAACATTGTTAGGGAAGCAAGGATGGAAACTAATTTTCGAACATGATGTTATTGTTTCTAAGATTCTCAAAGCAAGATATCATCCTTGGGGGGATTTTTTGTCAACTGGTCCTAGATATAAGCTAACTATACATGGAAGAGCATTTGGAATTCTCAAACTTTGCTAGAGAGGGGTTACTGTCGGAATGTCTAAAATGGCCAAAGTATAAATGTTTGGACTGATGCTTGGGTAAAGTCGTTGCCAAATTTTAAAGTTACATCTTCTTCTGCTTATGATTTAGAGGATCTGTGAGTAAGTGATTTGATGATCCCAAGATATGTTGAATAGGACTATCAATTGTTACAAGAGTTATTTATCTAAAGTGATGTGTCAGCCATTGTCAGCATTCCATTTTTACTAAGGTTTGACCAATATGTTAAAGATTGACATCCCAGTGAAAATGGTTTATACATAGTAAAGACGACCTATTAATTATCCATGGAGCAACGAAATTTGAATCATGTCTTTTGAGTGCCAAGGAATTGGAACAAGTTGTGGTGTTTGTAAGTTTTACCAAAGTTTAAATCTTTTATTTGGAGGATTTGTCGAGACGTACTTCCAACTAGAGAGCAGTTTCAAAAGTGTGGTGTGCCAATTCCAACCATTTGTATTCTTATAGGCACTTGGTTAAATCGATTAGTCATTGCTTCCTGGAATGTTAGTTTGCAAAGGAATGTTGGTATGAGGCTCACATAGATGTTGCTATTGTGCCAAGTGCTAATTTTAAAGGCTGGTGGTTTAATGTTCTAACACAAAAAGATATTGTTTACGTAGGTAAGATGGCTGCTATATTGTGGTCTATATGGAAACAACATAATTTTGAGTTGTGGAAAGGTGTACATTATTCTCCACAACAAATAGTGTTCAAAGGTATGACTATCTCATGTGATTAGTTGGAGGTGAGGAATTGTAGACAGTCTATTCAGAGGCCACTTAATCCCATTGTTTGGCATTGGATAACGCCACCTGTAGGTTGGCTGAAGAGCAATGTTGTTGGTATTTATTTCGAGATACGGAGGTATTTGGGATAAGAATGGTATTACATGATCGTTTGGGTCATTTTATTAGTTGTTTGACTTATTGGTTTAATGGTATTGGTGTTGTTAAAGAGATGGAAGTGAGTAGGCTACGAGAGGCTCTTGCTTGGGTACAATCATTACAGTGACATGAAGTAATTTGAGTTGGATTTTAAAAATGTGTTTGACATAATTTCTTCTGCAAATTTTGGTAATTTTGAGTTTGGTTATTTAATTCATGATTGTTTATCTTTGTTTAGGGAAGATACTAGTTTTATAGTATGTTTTGTGAAACGATAAGCGAATGTGGTTGCTCATGAGCTTGCTAAATTGTTTGTTTCAACTGTTAGTCCTTATATTTGGAATGAGACTCTTGTTGGGTTTGGAGCTTTGTTGTCTAATGATGTACAATTTGTTGATGGTTGAACGAAGCTTTCTTTACTTTCAAAAAAAAAAAAACTCTAACAAATTGATCCTAATTTATATTACTAATGTGCAAAATTGAAATTGTACTTTCTAAGAGTTTTATATCAGTTTTCGTTGGTTAACTAACAGTTGCTCCCTTTTTTTCATTTTTTTATTGTTTAATACTTTCAATAGATCAAATCTATAATTCTATTGATAGATCTATAGATCTATTTGTTATTTTTTTTTATCCATTATGTGGAGATCTATATTGTTTGTGAATGTTTTATTCTCCTTTATGAATGTCTTCTTTCCCATTGTATGAGTATTTTCTCTCATTTTGTGGATATTGGTTTACTTGTGTGATGATTATAATTTTTAAAGATTCTGTGATAATTCTAAAATGATGTTATGATATCAAAATAATTTTGGAGCCATGCAAAAAAATCCTAAGTAGTAAGTTGAATTATTCTAATCATTATCTTAAATTTAATCATAATATTTCAATACCAACATTTTGGATTATAGATGTCATATGGTTATTGAATTGAATGAATGATACTATTTTATATATATATATATATATAAAAAAAAGACATGCAAAATTGGTAAAAATTGATAACTTGACATCATTAAGTGATTAATACATTTTTCATCGTTCACTTTTACTTTTTTGTTTTATTTTTTTTGAGAGAGAAAAACATTAAAAAGAAAAGTTAAAATTTTATTTCCTTCCTTTCAATCTCAAATCTTTCATATTCTCTTTCTTTCCTCCTTCTTTGTCCCTTTTCTCCTACTCTATTATGCAATAAAGAAACTCAAATCATAATAAATAAATAAAGCAACAAATATAAAAATCACAATTTTTAGGTGTCTTTTATTTCTTTAATTATTTTGAAAAAAATGTGATATACTTACTAATTTCAATACATGGTTGCTTATCATCTTATTGTAACTCTTGATTTTGCCTTTGACTCTCTACTTCTTTGACTTCAACAAATAAATCTAATTGTTACATATTATTATTTCTTTTAACTTCGATGATGAATGGTTTTTTCAATTTAGAGTCAAATCTCATTATTGTCAATTGAAGTTAAATCATAAATCATTTATTATCATAAATTTCTCAATGGGCACTATTTTTGAATAAATAAATATTGTAGTAACTGTAAATCACAAAATAAGTAATCCTAAAACTGCAAGTTCTTTGATTATTTAAACAGAACATGAGAGACATTAAATCTCTATATTGTGCATAAAGGCACAGAACGATGCCAAAAACCAAATAAAGGGACTAAAAATTAAATTGAATAGCACCATAATGGTAGCAAAAGATATAGGTTTTCAAAATAATGAATCAAACCTACATGAGATAAGTCAAAACTTTGATTCTTTTTTTGGGATAGGAAAATATAATATCTCATATGTGAAAGACAAATCTCAGTCAATTTTGTCTATTTATCACATCACATGAGTTTTACAGTATGTTATTAAACTCTAATGACTTATTAAAAAGATATTAATCAAAGAAAATTAATAATTTAAGAGTTCAATATACAAGAATTAAAGTAAAGAGATTCAATAGCATAATCACATGTAATTCAAGAGTATGAGGATGTATTTATCCCTTGACAAATTAAGTAGGCACTTCCAATTACAAACCCTATCACTATTACACAACTCTAGTTAATGGTTTATCTTAGACCTCTATGGATGATTTTTTTTTAAAATAAATTGTAATGTTGCATTAGAAATGTCTACTGATTAAGCTAATGTTGCAATAACATGTAGAAATTCTAAAGAAACTCGAATCATGAGCCAATTATCTAAAATTAGAGCCACCTCTATCGTAACCAATAAACGCATAACTATTCTTTATGATTGTCTAAATTGTATATAATTTCTCAAAAATAGACAATAAAATAAAAATTAATAATTGAGATAAAATAATTAATTTTATTAAAAAAAATAAAAATAAAAGAAGCGTGTAGTAAATAACATATACTGACGATAGCTTTAAAACACTAAATGAGAATAATTATTTAAAAATATAAATCAAATCAATGACTAAAATTAACAAATATACCCGATATAAGATACATACAAAAATTTCTCTTCGATTACTAGGATAATTATATTCTAAACGTAGAGATTAAGTGTCAAAATATCACATTGAAAATTTATATAAAATATAAGGGCATATAAGCTTAACTATTTAATTAATTGGTTTTAATATTTTGGTAGTGATTGATCGAAATTCATTAAACCCATTCATTTGTGGGTTTAGCCTCTACCAAAATATTATCATATCTATTTTTTCAAATCAATTTCTAATATAGTATCATAGTATGTCTAATTTGATTTAATTTTTTATCTATCTCTTAATTTTTTGTTCAGATATCCAATCTCAATGGCTTGGTCTATTGTTGTTATTGCATTCAATTCAATTTTTATTTTAGAAAAAGAAATTTCAGTTTCAAGTGATCAATGAATAGTGCCACTTAAGCCCACATTGAAAATTTATATAAAAATATAAAAGTATATAATAATTTAAATTTAATTATCTAATTAATTAATTTTAACCTTTTATTAATAGTTAATCCAAATTTATTAAACTTATTCATTAATCAACTTAATCTCTACCTAATATCACTCTATCTTTTTAATTCAATTCCTAATAATCGATGTGCAATGAACTTAATCTACCCAATATCACTAACTTTTTAATTCAATTTCTAATAGTCGATGTGGATGAACTTGATTTGTACCCAGTATCACTATATAGGGGCAAACGTGGGGAGGATAATATTATGACGATTGTCGCTTGTTCAAAATTGTGGTAACTTATATCCATGGGCGAATTTTGCTTGTTAGCCCACTTTTCAGACCACTTTTAATGCAAAAAAACCACACAATCTTTTAAATGCTCAAAAGGATGGGAGTAAATAAATGGGATATAATGGAATGCATGTGCAATGTACATTCACAACAATTTTTTTACTTTCTTTTTTAATGCAATTATGATATTTAATAAAAAAACACTTATAAAAGCTCCGTGCATTTAATTAATAAAATAATTAATATTTATATTAAATATAAATGTTTTATGCTTAAATAATAACATAATACACATGCAAACATAAACTAATAATTAAAGTGAATCATATAAAAAGTGGAGTTTCGGATTCAATTTCCTTTATCTACTTTTATGATGAAAGTTATTAAAATGAGAGAAATATATTATTCAGTCTATCAAATATTCTATAAATAAAAAAAATAACATAATGTAACAATAATTATTTTAAAAATAATTATAAATAATAATCATTTAATATATTATTGTGTTATTAAATGAGTGTAAAATAATTATATATACCTAATATAAATATTTTTTTTTGATAAATTTCAATTCAAATTTTCAAACTGGTTCTATAGCTTGAATTATATCATTAAACCTTCTTTCTGAAAAAAATATTTGCATGCGGTCCACTTAAAGAAGACACCGAAAAAAAAAAAGGTTTAAACCATATATATTCAATATTATGAATAAATTTTCACATTCCTTGCCCAAAGATGACGATGAACGTAAAGTCTAGAAATTTACAAAAAAATACTAGTAGTAATTAATTTGTTTAATATTTTATTTTTCATATATTGAGAGATTCGTTCAATGCATATTCTCCTTCAATCAATTTAAGCATGTTGATTTATTTTAAGCTTAATAAATTTATAAAAAAAAACTTATTTTTATAATTTTTAACAACTTTAATTATTTAAGAGTAATGAGATTTCTTCTTTTATAAATCATCATACAATGTCTATTAAAAAATAATCTCTATAATTTAAAATATCAATAAAAATTATTCTTAACAGTGTCTATTAAAAAATAATCTCTATAATTTAAAATATCAATATAAAAATAATATATTAACTCTAAAATCATAATACCATAATGACCATGATTTTTTTTATAACATTACATTTTTATATATGGTATTATAATGCTATGTTAATCAAATTGAAAAAAATGACTATCAATAACATATGATTATTTCAATCAATTTCAAATGATAAAACTATTATAAAAGTGAGAATAAAACATTGACTATGATAGAAAAAATTAGTAAAAGATAAAATAAATAAAACTTTAATAAAATATAATAATATTATTCCTTTTATTTCTAAATATTTGTATTTTTTTGATATTACACAAGAATTAATAAGCTAAATTCTAAAAAAAAAATGACTAAATCACCTTTGTGTTTATAGAAATACTTAAATTGGATACATCAATATGTCACTAATTGTAGCAATGATAAAATGTAAAAAAATAAAACCCATTAATATTTTAAAGCGACAAATGTTGAAAAAAATTAAAATTTCATTTATATTCTAAATTGATAAACATTTTTAAAAAATATTATTTTAAAAAATGATAAATATTTAGAAACAAAAGAGTATCATTATTATTGTGAAAATCAAAAATTAAACAAAAAAGACTTATCATTAATAAAATACACTGATAACAACTTAATACTAGAAAATAAAGTTTATTTCAGAAAAAAATAGAACAATAGTTAAAGTTTTTTAATAATTTTAAATTTAATTTTTTAAAGATATTCCATTATGAACTAATGTTCAGATATTAACAAAGTTATTTACGAATTAGACATATGATTTGTCGCCTCATAAACAAAAGAAGTTTAAAAAAGGATATATGAATGGGCAGAGACATTGACTGCGACTATAATGATGTTATGTGTACGTAAAGAATCTTATTTAAAGTTAACTCATCGATGGACCCACGTTTCCAGCATTACAACGTTATAGCAAAAACTTATCTATCCTCTCCACACCCCATAAACATATATTTAATGCGATGGTACAATGGGAAATATTTGGAGTGGTTTCATGAAAGTTTAGTTTGATGACTTTGGGGAAAATTTCTCTCTCCCTATTTAATTCGTCGGATTTACTCCCTCTCTTTCACATTCATATTTATTTTAAATAGATATACATATATTAAGAAATAATTTTAATATTAGTTAAGATAGATAAATATATTCTCTATATATTAAAAAAAATTATTAAATAATTTTAATATTAATAATGACGGTAAAATTAAAAAAAATAATAAATAATATATAGAAGTCATAAAACATAATGTGAAACAAAATTTTGTTCTTAAAATATTATTATAAAATGAAGGAAGTATATAATTTTTTTAAAAAGTGAAGTTATTAAATAAGTCAAAAGAAGTCATAATTTATACTTCTTTCATCCTAATATAATAGAATATAGTTTCTTTTTTATAAATTTTTAAAAATAGGTCACTTTCATATTTAGATGTTGATTCAATTATAAATTGTAAAATTTGTCTCTTCATTAATAGCTTAATATGTCTATATTAATAATTAAATATTTTTTAATTTTTAATATTTCAATATTATGTGATTAATGAGATTTTATATAAACAATGAAAGTCATCTTTATATTGTCTTTTCCTTTCTTTCCAATAACCCATTGCTTTTTCAATAAAGTACAATAAATACTATCGAAGAACATTTTAGTAAAAAGAGTGGTTATTAACTAACAAAATATAACTTCCTTCATTTGTGTGCAAAAACAAAAAATAACCTATAATATTGAGATGAAGGGAATAATATTTATTACTCTTTGTGTTCCTAAATATTTATTATTTTCTCAAATAATTTTTATTTCAAAATATCAGTCACTTTAGAATATCAATGAGACTTTAATTTTTTTCAATTATACCCTAATACAATTACTGTCATGTTAATATAGTATTTAATTTTAGTATTTCCATAAAAAAAAAATAATTTTGTTACCTTTTCTTAAAATTTAGCCTAATTAATAGTTTTTTAATTTGCATGCAATATCAAAAAGCGATAAATATTTAGAAATCAATGGAGTAATTAATATTTATGACTTCATCATTAAAGATATATCCTAGTTATAGTCTATTTGAAGAAAATAAGCAATGCAGTTTCTAAATAACTGTGTTTTTTAGAATTATGTATTTAGATTAATAAAGTAATTAATTAAAAATAATTTCAATTGATATGAACTAATATCTCTTAATTCTCTCTAATTAAAATTCTATCACAAATACTAATAAGAAAATAATTAATTATAAGAGAAAAAAGTTAATGATGAAGGTAAATTAAGAAAAAAAAATATTCAACGTTATATTGATATTCTAGAATGACAATTATATTAAAACAAAATTTTAAAAAGAAAATTATTCATAAATGGTGGAAGTATTATTTCAGAATATATGTAATATATAAATACATAATTTGTTACAAAAACTGTTCAATAATTTTTTTTTAAAATGAGTTTAGTAATTTAAATATTTAAAATACATAAATTTCATCATATAAAATTAAATTTCTGTAACTGTCACAATTACTGAAAAATACCAAACTTCCATAAAAGAATACCATTTCTCTTTTTCGATTAAAAGAGACTTGAATTTTATTATAAGAAAAAAAACAATTTATAAATATTACTTCTTAGACTTGCTGTATGTAGAAGGGAAAAGATTAATTAAATCTGAAAATTTGAATTATAGATAAATTAAATTAAAATTTTATTTAAAAATAGAAAAGAAAAATGATTACTGCTGGTCAAGAGAATAGACCTTTTTTTTTTTTTTTTTAAGCAAAGGAAATTATATAGTGTAAGAAATAATAATGGCGGTAGCGGTAGCGATTTAACTTACATTATCCATCATCTGCAGCAAAAACAATCAGAATGTATCTCTCTCCTTGCCTAATACAAAACGGCAACTTCTTTATCCATCAAATTGGTTTTACTATCTTTTTAAACATTAAATAGCAAAATCGAATCCATTAATTTGTTTCATTTGGCTTGAAAATTAAGCCATTTTAAAACTGCTTTGCCGCATCTTTTGAATATTTTATGGCTTTTGGTGTCGGTGCAACTCTCTAAACTACATCTCATTATGAACATAGAATTCTTTCTTTCTTTAATAACTTTTTTTTATATATAATTTTACTGATATGTAGTCTATAATAAAATTAAAATTCAGGATTTGTTATTTTGGTTACTCATACAAGACAAATCGGTTAAGCTATGCTTGGTTAATTGGAAAAGAAACATTATCAATCTCTTAATTATTTGATTTTACCCAAACAATTTCCAAAGCAATTATTGTAAAAAAAATTCTTATAGTATTTAAAGGATACTGATATTTAGATATTATTCATCATTTATTTTTATTATTTATGTATGTTGAAAAATTAGATATTATTGATGTGGAGAAAAATTATAATATCAAGAACTATTAGCACCATAAATATATGTAACAATAAAAATTAATAGAAATATAGATAAATACTTAATTTAGGCTTGAAATACAATCGAAAATCATTTTTCTAAAAATGAAATTTGGTCGCACTCTTTCCAAATTTTGGCATGAGGATTTTTTAGAAATTATTTTATTGAATATAACAAACCTTTAAATTCTTTACAATTAGCAAACAGTAAAAATAATTTGTTAGGAATAAAATTTATATTTTTGACCTTTTGTTATTGGTAGGAAAGTTATTTTCAACTTGTAAATAGTTTTTTTATTTCAAAACTAACAACAAACTCATCTATTTATAGAGTTAGTGTTCAAATGATATAACGAAAACCTTTCATAAAAGGACACAATTCTTAATAAAATAGACACATATTTTTTTAAAAGTCGCAGCTCTCTTAAAAATCACAATTTTTTATATAAGATACTTTTAAAAATTATAACTCTTAAAATAAAATAAAAAATAATAAAATATAAATATGACTTTATATTTAAATAAATACCAATATATATGATAAATATATCTGAACACAACTGATGTTGCAAAGTTTGTGTCGTAATTTATTATATTTGTTGACCCATGTCTGTGGCCATCCAAGTGAATCACGTTGTTGATCCATTGAAACTTTCACTCTTATTTCATGGTTGGTTGGATTGGAATGGAAGAGGTGAAAAGTCGGTCAACCGTGGTGTTGGAAAATATACATATTAAATAAATTAAATTAAATTAAAAATATCTCGAGTATTTGTGTTGTGTTTTCCATTGACGGACACATTCTATGGTGAAGGGGGTATATGTGGAAATTGAGTCTTTCTTTTTTATTTTTTTATTTTTGAGAAGAGAAATTGAATCTTTACTTTGGTATTTGACATTTCATTAGGAGGTTGCGTGTGGGCAAAACATTTAGTAAGAATTGGTTAGCAAACTGAACCATCCAATCCAAACTACCTTCGGTCCTCTTTTACCTCAATATAGAATCTCCAACTGCCACGTGTTAAACGCACACAGTATTTGCCACTCGTCCATGGCCTAACTAACGCAACCTTCTCTCTGTTCTCTCCCCTAACTTTGAGTACTATAAAAAATTTACCTAACCAATTTGGATGTGCTGTACCCTTGATTTTGCTCCGACCCCAAGTAACAGCTGGTCATTTGCAAGGGTAATTTGGTCTATTTAAATATGAAAATTAGTCTGTAATATTAATTCACATGGTGAGATTATAAATCATCCACTCAATTAAAACGACTGGTCTATATTTGGCGTGTGGGATGAAGACCATATCAGAAATTCCCATGTTTATCGGTGGAGACTGCCTAACAGAAAACGAATCACTCCTAACTCGTGATAATGAAGGGCATTAATGTCACTTGATTACGATGTGGGACCCAGATTGGTTAAGATGCAAGTTTCAGTGAAACGGGGATAGCCGGTTCGCTATTCGAACTCAATCAGCAGCGCCGACTGGGAACTCATACTTTATTCCACTATTTATTTATTTTCTAATGGAATGAAAAGCCACGCGTCGTCTCAGGTGTCTACACCCTCACGCCTATGAGGCGTGGTGGGGATGAATCGACATTCTCAATGTGACAGAACAGAACAGGCGAGAATTTTTCAAGGTGGAGTCATAGCATGTGCAGGCAATTTTCGTAGTTATATATTTATATATAAAAAAAAGTTTAACGTACATACTATGTTGAATATTCTCCCGTTTGTCAACATTTCATTTCTATAGAAATTAAAAAAAAGTTAATTAATTATAATTATTTTATATATTTTAATCAATTTTTTATTAAAATATATTTATTTACTTTTTATTTCACCAATGTTAATAAAGTAGAGTTATTATTATATAAAAATTAGCAATAATATTTGAATATTTATAGTAAAATGGTTATTGAAATTTTAAAAAAATTTAGTGAAGAGTATAATTTTTTCTTTATATCAAAAATACAAATTTAAAGTAAAAAAATATAGGTAATAATTTATTGATAGTGTAAAAATAAATGTCAATTAATAATGATATATTAAATAATTATTTGTTTAATTATAAATTTTAAAAAATTATCAATTATTTTAGGACGCCTAAAATAGAATTTAGGAAGAATGGAATTTGAATTAAAATAAAATTTTTTTCTAGTTCTGTTTGGAATGAAAAGAAAATGAACCAAAAATTGTTTAATGATTGTGAAGTTACTATTTTGTTCTTTACTCTCCTAATTGTAATTTTTTAAACAAAGCTAAAGGTGGTTTTTTTTTTTTTTTTTACATTCATTTTCCTTCCGTATACAATGAAAAAATTTTAAAAAGAACTAAATCTATTATCATTAAATACTCTAAATTAATCAACAAAATATTGGAGATTGATTTGATATTAAATCAAGTTTAAGTTTAAATTATTCAAGTTAGTTATTAAACTAAATTTGATATTAAAATACATGACTTGAAAATTTCATGAACTTAATTAAATTTTAATATTTTTATTGTAATACTATTTTTTGTTGGATTTATAAAAATAATTAGTATTAAGTCAAACCAATATAAACTTTAATTTAAATTTTTATAATTTTTTTTAAATAATTAATTAAGAGACATTTGATTGTTAGAATTTAATATTTCTATTTGGAATAAATTTCTATATAAATAATTCTAAACATGTAAAATCTTGTGTTTGGTTGGGTATAAAATTTTGAAAAGTTCAAAATTAATATTTTTGATTTATACATGAGATAGTTCAAAGGAATTAACACAAATTACTACTATACCCTTAATGTAATTGCATGTTTGTATTTAATTAATCTATACAAAAAGTTTATACAATAAAATTTATCATATTGATCAATTCATGAATATAATTATAATATATAATATTATAATGCATGATAATATAATAATATATTATAATACAATTACTAAATAATTCAACAGTATTAAATAATTATTTTTATATTAAAAAGTAATTAATAACTATAACGTACTAATAATTCAAAGAGCATAGTCCATGATAATAAAAAATCAAGAAATTTAAAAATGATTTAAATGTTTAATGAACTGATAAGAGATTATAGTTTTTTGTAGTTGGATAATTATTTTGAATGATAATCTATATTTTTTACTTTGATTTGAATTGTTTTAAATAAATATATAAGTTTTAATTTAGTAAATAAAAATATATATCTATATATTATATTAATTATAGGTATATTTCTCAGTATACAGTTATTATAATTTTTAATAGTTATATGAAAGTCACTTTTTAAAGCTGTGAAAACATACTTTCACGTGTAAATGAAAATTAAGATTGTAATCTAGAGTTTAAAAATGTAGTTTTCCCAAATATAGTTCTCTGAAAAGAAATTAAATATTGAAATTCAATTTTTTCAAATATAATTTCTAGGATAAATCAAAATTGAAATTCAATATTCTTGAATTATTTTTCTTTGAAATTGCACGATCAGTCGTCCTAACTGAAATTCAAATATATTGTCAAATGGAATAAAAACTCAATATAAAATATACCTCCGGGAAACTCGAAACGAATTTCAAATATGGAATTTTAGTTGAGCTGAACAATGTTGGACATGAATATTCTCCGCCCACTAAGAAAACCTGGCAGGACGGAAATTCTGTGTCCGATACACGGGCAAGGCGGAGAATCCAGAAATTGGTAGCTCTAGCCACACGCTTCTAGAAAATGTGTTCTTTGTCGGTCATAGGACAGCTAAGGTTGTCAATTGTAATCTCTTTTTTAAGAAATTCACAAGCACAATCACTAATTTAATTAGATATTCATGTATTTTTGATATGCTATTCATCACTGTTTGAACCGATTTCCCAACTTCTATACTTTCCCCATTTGTAAAACTCACAATTCACTGGTTTAACGTTTTATTTATTTACTTGTTACATAATAATACAGATTTTTTTTTTTTCCCTTTCACTTGTATATATCACATGGTAGTTCCTTTTTCACAATTCTTTTTCGTGCAAAAATGAAATATATAAAATTAATAGATAAATTATTAGAAAATAAATACGTTATTAAAACTCAATTTCCATTCCGTATGTTAGTTGTTCCTTTTTCTAAATTTTTCTAATTTTTAAATGAACTAAATCATGGGATCTATAAAGCTAAGATAATTTATTATTAGTTAGATAATTAGTTAAACATATCCTTTAGATCGTTCACACATGTACAACTAGTATATAAGTTGATTCAACTCTTGTAGTTAAAAACTAATCATAATTTTTCTTCATTACTAATAAAAGTTCATTCATTCTCTTAACTGAAGTTTTAAATTCTTCATAGTATCAAAGCCTGCAAGGCAAAAGTAATTGTGTCTTCCTTGATCCTTGGTTGTTGATCAATTTTCGGCGTCGGATCTTATTGTCTTAGTTAATCTTTGTTCATCATTGTTGGTTTGTCACTTGTTCTCATCGCAATTAAAGTTGATCTCCAACAAGTATGGCAGAAGTAATTGATCGTGAAGTTCAAGGAAACTCTACAGGAATTGGAGAAATCAAGCAAACAAAGGACAACAATCATCCTTATCATGCTCATAATTCTGGTATGAGTCTTGCTTCTACTCTATTGATTGGAAGTGATTATCAATCATGGAGTAGATCTATACGAATTCCCCTAGGTGCTAAGTGCAAGTTAGGATTTATTGATGGTCGCATTAAACAACCAGAGGAAGGAATTGTTGAATTTGAGAAATGGTAAAGGGCAGATCTTATGATTACTTTATAGATCTTAAATTCTATCTTAAAGGATTTAGTCGAGGCATTTCTCTATACAACTTCTTCAAAACGACTTTGGGATGAAATAGAGGAATGCTTTGGCGAAAGCAATGGTCCTTTGATCTATCAAGTTCAGAGGCAAATAACTTTAATGATAAAAGGAAATTTGTCTATCTCTTCTTACTATACTCAACTTAAGCGTCTTTGGGATGAGTTGAATGCCATTGATCCTTTACCGAATTGTGATTGTGGTGCAAGCAAGGATTTAAATGATATGTTGACAAGGAATCATCTCATGCAGTTTCTTATGGGTTTAAATGACTCATTTGATGTTGTTAGGAACCAAATATTGTTAATAGATAATAAATAACCTTATAAACTATAAATACATCAATAAAAAGTTAATAATGATAATTTTTAACAAATAAAAAACTTAAGCTAACACAACCAAAATTACTATAACTTATAATACATTAACAAATTAATTTAACATAAATTCAAACTTAATATAATTAATCTAAATTAAACTAATGTAAATTATTAATATATTAATCAAATTAACATATTAAAGAAAAAAAAAATCCTACTACATAACATTTATTCAATATTAACAACCTAAATCTAATTAAGTTATATTTTTATCATAAATTAACTCAAATCAACTAACTACATTTTTATCTAAAATTATAACAGAAATTCAATATTTTACCTAAATTATCATTTTCATTGACAAGAACCCGAATTCTACGTCTTTATCAAAAAAATATTTTTAATCTAAAATCATCTTAATTCAATATATTTACCTCAAAGACTATTTGAATTTAAATTAAATCCTAAATTACATAAAATAAAATGAATTAAATAAATTCACCCTAAATCAAACAATAAACTCTAAAAATTCTAAATTACTACATTATTGAAATTGAATTAATGAAATATTAATCCTAAATTTGTTTCAAATTTAATAAATTAAATAAAGTGTCTGTATTATAAAATACCTCAATTATCCTAAATCGTCCTACAATAAAATAATGAAATATCAAACATTATCTAAAATAATTTCTATTATTTCTCGATTTTTAATTTATTAGTTAAATTTGCACGTCATCAAATTAATTAGATAACTTGGACCCAAAAAAAGAAAAGAAAAGAAAAGAAATCAATGGATTTTCTAGCTGGATTTGAAAGTACACGAAGGTCGGCATGTATGCGTTGGATAATATGCAGTTACAAACTCATGATCAAAAGCTGGCAGAAGGCTGGGGGCCCTTCAAAAGCGCGTATGTTGCACAAGCAAGAAATAAAGATGGCGATGGTTAAACGTTTTCAAAACAGGATAGAATTTGATTAATCGAATGAAAAACAAAAATATTATTTTATTTTTAAAATTTTAATAATATTTTTGATTTATTTTTATAATTTTAAAATTAATTAAATCAAATTATTAATTAAAATCCAAATTTAAAAATAATGGTTAAATTAATAAGGTGTCAAAGTGGTGAACTAAAGTAGCGAAGGCATTTTGGAAACGTAAGAAGGGAATTTGGATTGGCGGGGTGGTGAATGGGGTTTGCAATCAGAAGTGGCGCCTGGCAAACAGCAATTCGAGTCCCCACTTGGGCAACTTGGTAATTGCCCATTTTTTATTACGTGAAGTACCAAATGACCAATTAAATAGCAATGTGGAGAGACGGCTTCACGTGCACCGTAAACCGTTCCAATGCCAAGATTCAACGTACACACGTGGGAATCAGATATACTCCATTCATCACAAAATATTTAATAAATTTTTTTATATTTAAATTAAAAAATAAATAAATTATAATTATTTTACATATTTTTATGAATTTATTATTAAAATACTCTTATTAATATTTTTTATTTTATCAAGTATGATATATTTTATATGATAATATTTTTAATATTATTGATAACATAGTGATAACAAAAATAATATGTTTAAATAAAATAATATTGAAAATTTAATGTATTTATTAAATATATAAATTTTAAAGTTAAAAATTAATAGTAGTAATTTATTATAAATGAGCATATTTATATAATTAATAAAGGTAATAAACTACCATCTTAAGAAGGAAAGTAAATAAATTTTTGAGACAAAATAAAAAAAATTAAATATTTTGAGATGGAAGGAGTATCATAAATGCAAGAAACCCATTGCTTTTTTTAGTTTTTTTCTCACCTTCTTCAACTCTATATTCCATGTCAAAATTGTAGTGTTTCACTTAACAGAATTGTCCTAGTGACATATTAACATATCCCACTTGAAAAAAATAACTCCATTGATCTTATTTTAATTTTAATTTTTTATTTATTTATATATATATATATACACATTTTGTTAGTTTTTTTATTTTATTAAAGATATATTATATGCATACATTTTTTTGTGTATATTATATATTTCATATTTATATATTAACATATAATAGATAATATTTTTATTTATCATATAATATGATTAAATTTATAAAAAAAATAGAAAGCAAAAATAAACTGGTGAATCAAAGACGAGGAAACGCTCAGCCCAATTACTATTTTTAAAAATAAGTTATTTATATATATATATATATATATGATCATTTTATATAAAATATATATTTAATAAATATAATAAGACAATGAACAACAACTGATTTTTTAAAAAAAAACTATCATAATAGCTGAGGAAAAAATAGCTAATAATAATAAGATGAAAATAGTGTGATTTACATTATTACACTATAATTTCGTAATTAATAATTTACTGTTATATTAGATAAAAATTATTATTCACCACTAAATTAGATAAAATTAAATATCATTAAATTAAATGAGAGTTATTATTCACTATTAAATTAAACTATATTATTTGACGGTATTATAAAATTTGTCACATTAGAATTCACCTATAGTTTTCTTTATGATATTTTTTGTGATGATTTTTTTAAAATGGAAAAAATTGAATAGCCAACACATGTTGTAATCTATCATTTTTATTTCTTTACTTTTATTTTTTATTTTGTTAAATTAATCTCTTTTAAGAGAAGGAAGATTTGAAAAAAATGTACTTAACTACTAGATTTTAATATATTTAAATTTGCATTTTTTTAAATTACTAATAAATCATGGCTCTATTTGTTTCGCAAAAAATAATTTATCTAAGAAAAATATTTTGTAAATAATATATTTTTTAGTGTTTGAAACACACTATAAAAAATATTAATTTTCTTAGATCTATAAGATTATGATAAAATTTGGATTATAAATATTTTATATTTATACTATTTATTATTTAATATAAAAATAAAATTTTTCATAGGTTCTACTTATCATCGGTGATCACTATTGGCCGACGATAACCAGTAATAAGTGTTGGTAGCTAAAAATTATCAATAATAAAAAATACACATATTTATATACTTCATTTAAATAAGCTTATCAAAGGTCGGAATGATAATTTTTTTTTCTGAAAAATAACTTAATTTACTATTTAATCAAAAAAATATTTTTTATTGACCAAATTTTATTAATGTATTAAATAAAGAAAAATGCAAAAAAAACATTTTTCTGAAAACTATTATCTGCCGGACCTGCAAATCCAAATTGAAATCGAAAAACATGTATATTGCTTTTCAATCCCAAAGCAAGAAAGGTATCTCCAGCAAACTTCATCTCATCAGTTCTTAATGCAATTATGAGTGGGGCTAATGGAGTTCCATGTATGCTCTTCTTTTTATATTTTGCAATCAGATTCCATAACATAAATTCTCTCAGTTTTTTTTATATGTCACTTAAGATAATCGTAAAAAAATATTAAAAAATTAATCATAAGAATATAATTATATAGGATTAAATTATATTTTTAGTAAAGTTATTAAGTATTTAATGGAGATAATAAAACAAAAAAAATTTAAAAAATATTAATGTTTCTTAATTTTTAAAACAAGAGATAAATAATTTTTTTAAAAATGACAAATGAAAAGAAATATAGATAGTGATTATTGGTTTCTCGTAATTATAATCAATAACAAAATGTAAATATATGTTTTTGCGATAATTGCGTGTTCAAGCGAGTTGATTAACAAAAAAATGTCAGCTTGTAAGAACTAAGAAGGCTTCCTACTCTACTTTATAAAAACATATTATATTTTCAACAGGAAGGTATATTATTATAATTTTTGTATTATTAAATTACATATTTTTCATTGACCAACATCCTTATAATGAGTATTACAGTTCTATAGCGATATATAACTAAGGGTGAGCAAATTACCGAGAAAACCGTCAAACCGAACCGAACTAACTCTATTCGATTATTTCAATTCGGTTTATATATATAGTCATCAGTTTGATTTGGTTAATTAAAATGTTAATTTTCAGTCTTTATGGTCGGTTTGATTTTATACACTGAAAACCATAATTAACCAATACGCAAAACGCACCGTTTCAATTACAAACCCTAAAAACGACTATTCTTTCTTCTATTTGCATTTTCCTTCGAAACCCAGCAGCTGCGCCGTTCTTGCATTTGGGTCTCCCTTCTGTTTGCATCTCCCTTCGAAACCATCCATCCAGCAAGTTCATTCGCCTTTTCACGGCATATGTCTTCTTGCTCATCTCAGTTATCTCTTTTTTATTCTAATATGGCATTTGGCATTAGTTAGACACCTGGTGCTTTAGATGGATACTTGGTAATTTGTTGTTCACATGGAACTCTGTTTGTAATCATCTACAGTACAAAGTTCATGCAATATTTTATTTATAAAATATATGGGCATTAACTTCAATTTGAAGAGTTGTATTGGTTTCCGTTATTTGCAGATTACATGCATTAACTGTAATTTTGTTCTTGAATAGTTGTGTTGGTTTCATTAACCAACGGTTACTTGCAGTCATGTGTGTATATAAATTGTGCTTTTTAATCTATTCGTTTAAATTCTACTTCTCCTCTTTTTTCCTTTCTACTTGGTATCAAACTCTCCTAGTTTTATCCTAAAGGAAACCTCCAGGAATTGCTGCCTACAGGTTTATTGGTTTTGTTGTATACTGGAAGTGACTTTGCCACATCCCTGCAGCAAGTAATAGGGGGCAAACATCACCTTAAAGAAAGTGATAATACACGCCTCAAAACCAAGTTATATTGCATGTTCCCACAATTTCAAAGTGATGTTTGAGATGGATACCAAATTAGTGTCCACAATCAAAATTATTAACCAAGAATCCTTAGAGTTGGACAGATTCGACGACACC